>CAJNDS010002088.1:300000-465000 GCA_905221605.1 Symbiodinium natans | reverse complement strand
TAGGGTAGCTTCAGGAATCTTCCTGAGACTACATAGGGATCCAGAATAGCCATTAATGGCTATGCCTTAAACAAGGGCGTGTTGAGATCTCTTGGCTTTGGATGCCTTTCCTATGAGGATCCCTTATAAAGAACATCCCCACAGGGACCCTAATTTTAAACAACCCCAGTTGCTCCCGAAGCGGACGCAACCCCAAGCCCTAAACCCCAGTGAGCCCATCGTGGACTCAAAGGTTCTGTTGGTGTTGAGTTCTGTGAACACAAGCGAGTAACGAAACCATCAAATGAAGACAAGGCGTGCAATATAGGGGTGGCAACTGTAAAAGGTACAACCCATTACCCCATTTAGGGTACTTGCAACCCTACTTTCGATGACCCATGAACCTCCAAGTAGACATAATCATTGCCCTAAAGAAACCCTAAACCATAGACCCTAAACCCTAAACCCTAAACCCTAAACCCTAAACCCTAAACCCTAAACCCTAAACCCTAAACCCTAAACCCTAAACCCTAAACCCTAAACCCTAAACCCAGACACAGGTACCTGATAAAGTTCCTGGAGGGGGCCGTGGACGTCATCGGCGCGGCAGGAAGCGCGACAGGCGGGACCTGGCCCCTGTCGCGCTCGCCGAAAGTAGGGTTTGGGATCGTGGGTTTGAGGCTTGGGGTCGCTAGGGTTTAGGGTTTAGGGGTTAGGGGTTTAGGGTTTGGGGGTTGGGGTTTGGGGTTTAGGATTTAGGGGTTTAGGGTTTGGGGTTTGGGGTTTAGGGTTTAGGGGTTTAGGGTTTGGGGTTTGGGGTGTAGGCAGTAGTAGGGTGTGAAGATCACCCCTTCCTGCCGTAATGAAACGGTTGCCCGTTGGTAGCGCCAAGGATCTTTCAGTGAAGGAATCTGCCTCAAATCATGTAGTAGGCTTCCTACTTCCTACCATAGCTTCCATAGCTCGCGGAATATTTCTGGCCGCCGAAAGTGAGGGTTATTTCAGGAGGTCCCGAGGCCCTTGGGTCAAGGGTGTGGCAAAAGGGTCTTGCAAGGTTTGGGGTTTAGGGCTTGGGGCCCGGGATTTCGGGTTGAAGGTTTGTTTGGGGCCAAGTTTGGGGTTTCATTAAACCCTAAACCCTGACAGCATGGTGACCTCTCGGCCCCCAAAGGCTCAACCCCTTCAACCAGCTCAGGGATGAGTGTGGACCTGCAAGAACCTCCGACAGCACCTCCGGTGCGAGTCCTGGGCAGGGTTTAGGCTTTAGGGTTCAGGGTGAAACTCCAAACCCTGGCCCGCTTATCCTCGGCTTTGGGGAGTCTCCTCCTTTCAGAATTCTTTGGCCCCCAGGGCCTTTCAGGGTCTTGTGCCCACGGAGCCCCTGTAAGCTTTGGCTTGGCCCCTGAAACAAAGAAGCCTAAGCCGAAATCGTAGGGTTCAGGGTACCTGCACACCAAGCATTGACAGCTCCCCCCTTAACGCCCCGAAGCCTACACCTAAACCCTAAACCCTTAACCCCCTGAAGCCAAAGGCTATCACCAGCTCACTCGGCTCAGGTGGCAAAGCCCATCAGCGCAGCGGCGCTTGAGGAGCTCGACGCTGTGGTGGGGTGCCGAGAGGCTTTTGGTTTTAGTTTGGCTCATATACACATTTATATACACATACATACACGCAGATATATATATATATGTACATATGTATATATGTATATATGTATATATGTATATATGTATATATGTATATATGTATATATGTATGTACGTATGTACATATATATATATATATAAATGTATATATGTATATATGTATAAATGTATATATGTATATACGTATGTGTATATATATATACATACATATATGTATATATATATATATCATATCGTATGTATACAAATGTGTTTGTGTTTATTAGATATTGAATGTGTTTATCTCTTCGGTTTGTGCTGCGGATGTTTGGGTCCGGGGAAGGGGTGTGTGTTGAGGGGTCTTGAAGTTGGCGAGAACCAGGGCGACACCATCACGGAACAACTACGTCAAGAAACCAAGCTCTACTTCAGAGAGCAAGTCAGATGATAGGTCAAGCACGCTGCCGCCTCTGATCCAAAATAGACCCCTTCACCCCCTTCACCCCCTTCACCCATAAGCCCTCGAGCCCGGAACACTCAAACCCAAAGCCCGGCAAACTCTTCAAAGCCAAGGAGAGCATGCCCATTTTCTGCACCGTGGAACCAGAAGCCTGCAGTTTCGTTTTTAGGGTTTAGGTCTGCTTGTGGGTCAAATCGGCGCCAAAGACCCAACGACACAAGAAACCCATGAGCCCTCCCTGAAATCCCAACGCTACCTGCGCCCAGTTCGGCACTGTGTCCCCCTGGCTCAATGCCGAGGCCGCGGGCTCCGGGTCCCGTTTAAGTTTTTCCTGGGTGATGTGGAGTATGCAGCCCATCACATGCTGAATGTTACCCGACCTTTAAACCCTAAACCCTAGTCCACCAAGCTTCGGGTTCAGGAACTGGGTAGGACCTTGGGATGTTTTGTTCAATTTTCCTTGTTGAGTCTCGGAGCATCGTGTTTAGGAGTCGTTTTCGGGGGGCTCAAATGGCCAAACCAGTTCATTGAACCATCTTGCTTCCAGGCAGACCGCTTTAGAATCATTTTGGTTTAGGGTAGTAGCGCTTCGGGACTTAGGGGTGAGTTCTTGGGGCGAAGCCCCAGGCCTCTCATGACTCGCCTGGTAGGTCAGTGGTGACACGGTGCCGGTCCGATTTCACGACGAAGCGAATCTGGCCTATTTTCGGCAATGGCACGGGTCTGCTTACAAGTCATGGAGTGTAGGAGCGTGCGGGTGAACATCTGTGATTCAGAGGGCAATCGCTGGTTGGAAGCATATTTAGAGTTGATGCCTTGTCGACGTCGGCGGTATGCAAGCTGAAGTGAGTAGACCAGAACTACGATTCCGAAATTTCCTGTTCAACCGCTCGTGTCGCGCCAGGTCGACTGGACCTGTGCACAGGTGGTTTGGGAGCATTGCCGCCGGAAAACCGACCGGCGATGGACGCTGGCTTAAGGTCAAAAAGCGGCATACCCGAAACCCATGGACCTCTTTTGGTTGGAGCTCTTCAGTTCGCGATGCTCTTGAGTGCTGCATGTATGAAAAACTCTCAGGTAAAGAAGACGCATCGCGGTGCATCCGGTACAATTTCTTTGGCACATGAAAAGCCTCCGAAAAGATGAAGCCCGCGCCAAGTGTGGTGAACGATGGCCCCTTAGGCTGGCTTTGGGGTTTAGGCTTAGGGTTCATGGTTTAGGGTTTAGGGTTCAGGGTTTTTAGGGTTTGGGGTCCGGCGCTTTTAGCGGGTTTGCGGGGTGACACGGTGTGGCTGCTGCTTTGGCTCAAGCACGAGAAGTCAATTAGGCTCTGGCCATTTTCCGGAGTTATTTTCAGGGCTTGTTACAAGTTAAACCTTGAACTTATCAGCCGTAAACCCCGAATCCTGTTCTGCTAGCCCAAAACCGCAAGAGCCTAAGTTTGTAAGAACCCCGAGGACCCAGCTTCTTGTGCAAAGCTTTCGGCTGTCAGTCCTTTACCCGAAGTCCCTCAGCGGAACCCAAGCCAGCCACATCTTCAAGCTCATGTAGGGTTTGAGTATAACGCTTTTTCAAGATGCTGGATTTTAGAGTTTCTAGAGCGTTTCAGGACCAATCCAATGTCTTATCGGGACGAAACGAACCCCGAAGCTTGGGCACTACTAGGTTCCCCACTCACGCACGCCTACGAAGCCCTTCTTTCGGGCTCATTTTATGTTCCCAATCGCTGCCGCACATCAGATGTTTCCTTCGCAGCTTGCGCGGCTGATGCAACCCAGAAGGTGTCTTCCGAGAGCGAAAACCCGTAATTTGGGAATATGGCTTATAAGAGAACGCAGAGCACACGCCCTGCTTCTACCGCTACTATTGCTGCTTCTTTTTCTTCTTCCACTACGCACATGTCTATGACTGGTACAACTACTACGACTACGGTGACGAACCACTTCAACTTCAACCACCACTGCTGCTGCTGCTGCTGCTGCTGCTGCTGCTGCTGCTGCTGCTGCTGCTGCTGCTGCTGCTGCTGCTGCTGCTATTGCTGCTGCTACTGCTGCTACGACCAGGCGTGTCCTTTTTCAAAAGAATCCCACGACTGTGCACACATTGGCCATCAGCATCCCCAGTACTTGCCGTGGCTCTCATGCACTCGGAAACCCTAGCCTCCGAGCACGACCATGTCTTAGATTTTCATGCAGGCAGCATGCCGAGACTCGTGAATGACCCTTGTGTAATAGGAACAACTCTAAGCCCCAAGCAGGTGGCATGATCATCACCGCCGCGTTCCAGTTTGCGATGGGCTGGGGGCTCTGCGCAAAGAGCACCTCCAGTGTTCATTGCTTGCGAAACCCTAAGCCCATCTAAGCCCTAAACCCTAAGCTCGCGCGTGCCAGGTTTCCTCGCCTTGCTTCTGAGATACGGCGAGTGCGGCGCACAGTTTCTCGCAAGAGTCATAGTAATCATAATAATCGTAAAAACAAAACAACAACAATAATGATAATGCGAAAAAACAATAATAACAATAATAACAATAATAATAATAACAATAACAATAATAACAAGAAAAAGAAGAAGGCTGCGCAGCATGCCGAGTTCTTGACTATGGCACGCCCCGGCGCATGAGGCGAGGGCGGTTTCATTACGTGGTGGAGCAAATCAAGCGACAAGTTAGAAGGGCCCGGAGCTCGGCAGCGCTCGCTGTTCAGGGTTTAGGGTTTAAGGTTTAGGGTTTAGGGTTTAGGATTTAGGGTTTAGGGTTTAGGGTTTAGGGCTTCCATCGTTTGAGGGCGAAGGTCTTGGGGCTTCAGCTTTCAGAGTCTACGGGTTTCAAGGGTTCGGGTTTCAGAGTTTGCGCCTTCAGGTTTTTCTGCATAGAAAGCGTTCTGACACCGCCCGCTACGGCTGAGGTCGTTTGGGTGTTGACCTGTGAGGGCCCTGGGCCGTGGGTGTTAGGGTGGAAGCGTGGAGGGCGTATATAGGTTGAAGGTTTAAGGGCTTAGAGGGCCCTAATCCTAATATTGAATTCCCCCCCCCCGCCCCATATACGGGTGTTTAATATTAGGGGTAGGGGATTACTGGTGTTGTTTAGTTAGGGCTTGGGGTCACGGCCCTGGAATGGCAGGGGTTGTGAGGCTTTGGGGTCTCGAGCTTCGCATGTGTCTGTGTGGCTTCTAGGCCTTGCGCACTCGCAGACAAGAAAACTTCACGTCAGTCTTCATTTGGTTGGTCCCATCAGTCTTCATGGTTGGCCCCCTGGGGTTAGCATCAGCCCTCAACCCAAAAAACCCTACAGACCCCAAAGCCCTCAGGCCCTGACTCAGAACAATAACTAAACCCTTAAACGCCTAAAACCCCAGAACTCTAAGAACCGTCAACCCTCAATCAAGCATCTCCAGAAAGAGGGGAGCTGAGGTTTCCACTGCGGTCCTTGCTCGATGGTCCGGCGCTGCTGCCGACGAGCAGGTCGGGAGAACAGTTGTGGAATTCTGTCAGGATTTCGATGTTTAGGGTTTATAGGTTAGGGTTTAGGGTGTTTTGGGTTTGGTTAAGGTTCTGGCCCAAACCCCTACACTTTGGACCCCAAACCCCCCAACCTCCGACGCCCTAGACTTAGTCTTCTTCAGACGAAGCTCTGATTGAACATGGAACTTTTGGGTGACTTAGGCTTTTTGGGGGCTTCAGTGGCTTCAGGAAATGGAGGAGAGTTCTATATCTATGGTGAGTTGTACTGCATGACCAGGAGCAAGGTTGTTTATGATTTTGTACGGTTTTTGGTTGCGCGGGTTTTTGGCTTTTGAGACAGGGTTAGTTCCTAAAGCCCGAAAAGCACCCAAAACCTACGTCCTCAACAGCCCAATTGTCATCAATGACTCGCCCCCTCCCTCTCACGCAAAGGTGCGAAGGCGACACGCAAGCCCGCATCCACGGGCGAGTTGCCCTCGCCCACCCGTGTGGAGCCTACTTCCGGGACGGAACCTTCATGATATAGTACTTGAATGAAATGGACCAACTGAAGGTTGTCAATTTTGTCGTTTTGTTAGTTACGAGGTGAAAGGACAATATAGTGAGTGCAACTTGCAAGCTTTTCTAGATTTACAGTATTCCCCTTGCATTGGTTGATGTTGCGTATGCCAGGAATGCAACTGGCATCTAGTGGTGATTATCTAAGAGGCCAGCGGAGGCTTCAAAACGTCAAAGATGGTTTTGAGCCGAACTAGTATTTGCGTGAATTCAATGGCATATGTTGTTATTACGTTAAATTGATAGTGAAGAGGCGCGTCAGGGTAGTTCATTTGTCAGTTTGAGAAACAAAGCCCCGGAATGTATCGGCCGGTCTTTGTTTGCACAAGTGGACTATTTTCCTAATTCGGGGGGGCATGTTTCCGATCCTGAATGCTCGCGAGGGAACCTTAACATTGGCATCACGGGCAACAGCCACTTTGTACGCCTTCGGAACGTTGCTTTTTCTGATACGGCTGCAGATCTATTTTTTGTTTATCTATTCGGCCCAAATGTCCTGAAACAGATTTCGCAGGCTAGCTCTCTGCTGAGGGGATCGTTCATTCAGTCGAAACCGTCTTTGACCGTAGGGCCATGCGGGTCAGAGCATACCCCCAACAGAGGCAAGCTTGAGCTTTGAGTTTCTAGTTCGGCCATTCACCCTATAAGCTCTAAACCCTAGACCCTAAACCCTCTTGTGGTTTGGCTGGCCCTGGCTTGGGGTTCGGTTTGAGCCGTGTTCGGGTGGTCTTTTGGAGGGCATCTCAATTCACACCGTGCCGAGCACACCGTAAGCATCCTGAATCGACGGGGGTTAGGGTTTAGGGTTTATGTTTAGGGTTTCTGTTTAGGGCTTTGGGCTATGTTACTTTCAATTCTGGGACTGCAGGCCACTGTGTTTGCCATTATGGAACCTTGGGCAACCCCAAGCCCACAAACCCCCGACCCCCGCCCAACTCAAAGCCCGCACGCTGCCGAGGCTCCCAGGGCACAGAGAGTCCAACTCCCACTCCCCGTTTCGGACTGATCCTGAAGGCGCTTGTGCGGCTTTGAGGGACTTGCTGGGCTTGTTTGAGGGTTTTGGAATGAGGGTTCAGGGTTTAGGGTTTAGTGTGTAGGGTTTAGGGTTCAGGGTTAAAACCGAGAATGGCCATCCTTCAATCATCGCATTCAAGAGGTCCCTTATGGGGTTCTTTCGAGGCTCCCTCTCGGGATCCCCAAAGACCCTAAACCCTAAACCCTAAACCCCAAACCCCAGACCCTGAGCCACGAAAGGTGGCCGAGATCCCGGACTGGTTGGCCAACAACTTTCGGTGGTACTGGCTCCATCCTTATCAGTTGGGATGTTTCCCCCTTTTGCTAACAGTCCTTGATACCCTATAAGGGGGACCATGCCAACTTATCCGCCGTTCTTTTCTTTTGTGTGTGTGTGTGTGCGCAGTCCCCTCAAACCACCGCTCAACATGTCTCACACCTCGCAAGACCTCCGTTAAACCCTCCTAGCTGCATGTGGCAGATGCCCTCCCGCCTCTGAGGTTTCTGCTGGCGGGACAGGCTGGACTGATGGTTCCGTCCTCAGAGAGGTCTTGGAGCTTCGGGCCGGGGTTAACCCTAAAGCCCAAACCCTAAACCTTGAGGGCTTGGGTGTAGGAAGCACCACCCGACACCCTGAAGCCTGAACCCTGCAATCCTACGTCCCCAAATCCTGTCGAGCCTCGATCCTGAAAGCGAAGGTGGCCCAAGCACCATGGACCCGGTGTCCCAGTGGCACCCTTTACCCTGTTTTTTCGGTGTTGGGTTCCCTTGTAAAGCAACCAACCTAAAAAATGGGTGCCCTTACTGTAATATGGTTTACTGGGCTACCAAGTAGATGTACATGAACGTCAAGGTTCGTGAGATCATGGTGATTCAGATGCTCGATGGATGGTACTGGGAGGCGCGTATCCGGGCTCATTGTTCAGAATCTGTGGAGACAGATCACGACATTTTCAGCATACGTAACAAACCAATGGACATGTTGGCAATCGGAATGCGTGGCACGTGCACAGTAGAGGCTATGCCCCATTGTCCCTAGAATCGAAGTGTTAACTGGCAATGCTCTTCCATCGTGCGCTCACCCCGTGTGCCCAATACCCCTTAATAGAGCAACACAGGCTAATTTGTTGTGAGGGATGCTGTGTAGGTTAAGGAAGTTTCCTAGCTAAGCTGTATTGGGCGCCAAGCCCTAAACCCTGTACAGTATTGCCTAGTCACGGTGTATTGGGCTCCTCGGGTATGCTTGAGATTCACCGTGCCCTCATGTACTCCCGTGGGGGTCTGGTTGCAGTCTGCCCTCATCTAGGTTGAGGTTTGGGTTTGCCGGTCTTGTGTAAACACTATGTGCTAGTTAGTTTCCACCGTGTAAATCACATCCTTGATGAACAGGTGGTTCCCACGCCTCAGGGTGCCCCCACGCCACCCTTCCCGCCCACCCCACCCCAAATCAAACAAAGCAACTAAACCACCCCAGATCTTCCAAAAACTCGTTACGTAATGATTCACTTTCATGCCCGAAAAAGCACTCCGATGTGAGTTAAGGAATATTCCGGAATTCGGGAAAGCTCCTTCACTACGCTGTCTTTGAAGATCTGCGTGGAAGAAGAGCTGAGAGTCACAACAGTCTTAATGGACCGCCTGTAGGGCCCGAGCTGTGATAAAAAATCGGAAACTCCTAAACCTGAATCCCGCTGAACCCTCAACCCGAAACCGCACATAGGGTTTAAGGTTTAGGGTTTAGGATTTAGGGTTTGGGTTTTAGGGTTTAGGGTTTAGGGTTTAGGGTTTAGGGTTTTGGGGTTTAGGGTTTAGGCTTTAGGGTTTAGGGTTTGGGGTTTGGGGTTTGGGGATTGGGGTTTAGGGTTTAGCTCTCATTTGCCAGGTCTGCGCCGCCAACTTGGCCATGTGGATGGTCATCACTCTCACGGCACCTTCCTCAGCGCAGAGCCCATGAGCCCTGCACTTACGGTTGGTTAGCAGGGAATGAGGGAGGTACCCTATGTAATCCCTTGAAGGGTATATATGAATAGGGGCCTATAGAATCCCTGAAAGGGTATATATTACTAGGGGGATGTAGGGTACCTCATACTACCCAACAGTGAGTGCGCCCGAGATCTTGCAGCCACGAGGTCCGTCAAGTTTGGCAGTTCTCCAAAGTCAGAAAAAGGTCCCCAAGGGCCGTGGACCAGGTGCCCTGGGGAACTTGAGGACTTCCTGAGGTTCAGGGGGCTGAGGCCTTCAAGTTTAGGGGGAACTGAGGGTAGTTCAGGCATTGAAGGGCTTTGCACGAGAAAAAGGACCTTTGAGAGGTCTAGGGTCCGAGGGGGCTTGAGGCGCTGGACTGTCAGTAGTAGGCGTGTTTTTTCTCGCCGGGGCTGGCCCGCGGAAAGGGCGAAGTGAGCTGCTAGCGAATCAAGGGCCAGACCCTACGCTGCCAGATACTGGACATGCTCCTTCTGCCGATCAACTACGGATTCCTGTGCGCCCTCTGCGCAGGGACCTCAGCACCCAACAATCCCAATATGCTACCTACATTCAGCTGAATACACCTAAACCCTGCACAGGCATCTCCTTAGGCCTTATGATGCCCTAAACGCGAAACCCCAAACCCTAAGCCCGAAACCCTTAACCGGGTACTAGGGGCTCTCTGGGCAGCTGCGCGAATCTTCTGCAGGGACTTGTCCGCCTCCGAACCCCTCAGGTTCGCATCCTCAAGTTGGAGAACACGGACCAAAACCGCACCCCGGACTCATCTTGAGTAGGCCCGGGTTTAGGGCAGGGTTTGGGTATTTCCTCAAAATAGGGTTGGGGGGGCAATAAGGAACCTCCCAAAAAGCTCGTGCTTTCAGTTACTTCGACAAAGAACTAACTGGTTAACATCTGAGGAGTTACAAGAACCAGCTTAGGCACAATCGTATCCGCGATGATTGACAGTGCCGACATTTGGGAGCAGCTGCCTCGGTGTTTGTGGCCACATGGTTTTGGCCGTTACTGCGGGTCTCTGACTTCTTGGCTCCCTTTTGAGTTCAAGAACCATGTAGACATAAGCTACTAGCAATATGGACATATAGTGAATAAGAGAACATAGTTGTCATGTTGTGCTAACTTCATTCAGAACCACCCCCCCCCCCCCCCCCCCCCCCCCCCCCCCCACCCAAACAAGAGAATGCAAAGAAGGAACCCCCAAGAATTTAGTGGGCGAAGCGAACAGAGGGAGTACAGGAGTACAGGTAAGCAGGGTCCGCGTACTCCTTTTTCTATGAAGCCCGAAGCCCTGAACCCGAAACCCTTGCAGTGGTTCCCTCATCATTCGCGTTAGCGTGATTATTTCCTTTGCCCTAAGCGCTTATGTCAGGTCGTGGGCACTTTGGTCAGTCTTGAAGCTTTTCGTTGGCACCTCAGCGATGGTTTTAGGTATAAGGCTTCAGGGGTTGAGGACGGAGGTAGGAGGAGAGCAGAGGGCGGAGGGAGGAGGAGGGATGAGGAGTAGGAGGGATAAGGAGTAGGAGGGAGGCTTCCTTGCCAATAGCTGAGATTTCGTCGACTTCGCTGAGACATCTAATACCTATACAGGCTTAAGATTAACCCATAACCCTGGAGAAGTGTGAGAGACCCTCGATCCGGCTTGAGGTGAAGATTGTGGAGCACGCGAGCCAGCGAGCCGTCATCTCAGCACATGGTTTAGGGTTTAGGACTTAGGGTGGTTTAGGGTTCAGGTCTTAGGGCTTTGGAAGCCTTAGAGGCCTTCTCACCTCCCGCTTTCGGGAGCCAAGCCTTTGAAATCCCAGCAGCTCTCGACACGAGCTGCACCTTGCCTGAGTTCACACCGAAAACGAGATAGTGAGAGAGAGGGAGAAGGCATCGTGGCTGCGCGCTGTCCTGGCAAACCTGAACTGCTTTACGAGTCCTGGTGCGAGGGGGGCTGTACGGAGGGGGCCGAAGAAAGTGGGAGGGGTCAAACGCCCACTGAGAAGAAGAAGCAGAAGAAGAAGAGGAGAGAAAGCAGGTGGTTTCCCGGGAGAACAACTTTCGTGAAACCGAACGGCCAGAGCCCCGCCAGATGCTGGCTTTAGGGATGGCAAGGATGAGGACTTGTAGGGTTTAGGGAAATCTCGGATTTCGTGATCTGCTGTAGATTTTCTGGCCCGGTGTACAGCACAGGACAGTTGCAGTGGAGGGTTTATAGACAAACTATACTTGAAGGTTCATGGGACGTAATAACCACTTATAACTGTACTTATAACCCTACTTATAATTGGGATAACCCCTATAAGGCCCTTTAGGGGTATTATTAGTAGGGTTCTAAGTACAGATATAATTGGGTAGCAAGTCCCATGAACCTTCAAGTAGAGCTCAAGATCTCAGGCTGGAACAGAGCGCATGGGCATGCTCTTGTTGCGTCAGGCATCGGCGTTCACCCCCCTCCAGCACCGGCAAGCGGGAGGACGGACGCTATGGTGACTGTAAGTCCCGTAGACCGACCAGGATTTCTAGTTACTCTAGTGATACCCACAGTCCCTTTTTGAGGGGGCTAGGTCTCCTTCTGCATCAGTTGATTAAGCAAATCAGGGAAATGGCCATGTTCATGCTTCCCTCCCCCTAACACTAAACCCTCCACCACTCCATCCCCGTGACGTGTAAAAGAATAGCGTGCGGCACGGGGTTGGGGGGGGGGCAGATGGGCAAAGACTTGATTATTCTTACCGGTGCGGGAGGGTTGTGTTCAGGGCAAGAGAGATGTTTTCATCAGTCCCTGAGACATCCTAAACCCAACCCCCAGAGTTCGGGGCTTAGGGTTTCGGTTTCGGGTCCCCCAACACAGAAACAACCTAACCCTAGGGCCCATGGACCATGGAAACTGAAAATCAAAAGTGGGGGTTTACGATAGTAGGGGTGCCTTCTTGGGGTCTTTTGTACAATAGGAGATCCTTTTATTTGAGAGTCTGTATGAGCGGACCCTTATTGGCGTAAACCCCCTGGTGTCTCAAGGGCTGGGGTGGTCCCACCGGCAGGTTTTGGGAATCTAGAGACATTGGGGGTTTTCGAAAAAAGGGGGAACAGCAACCCCTTAAAGGGACCCCCAAAGGGCACCCCTATTTTCGGAAACCCCCATTTTGCAGGAAGGGTATCTTTAGGGCTTGGTTTAATTTGGGTGTAGATGTTTAGGGCTTGATTTTGGTTTAAGCTCTTTCGAGGGTGTCTTCAATCCAATAGGGGTCTCATGGGGAGGGGCCTTGGGCTCTTAAGGCAGATACTAGATACTATACCCGAAGATCCTAAGTAGTAGCCTACGGCGTGCTAAACCTCACCCCCTGGACTTGGCTGTTGTGTCGTAAGGTCCTGACTACTCTGCGTCAGCCCTCGCAAGCCCAACCTAGACTCCCTAGACCCGTATAAGCTTCACAACATTAAGCCCATACGACGCTCATAAAAACCCCATATAACCCCACATAAACATCAAACCCTAAAGCCCCACAGAAACCCCTAAACCTGAACCCTAAACCCTAAACCCTAAACCCCACAGAGACCCCAAAAGGTTCTGCTTCACATTCCTGACAGGCTCTGAAGCCGCCTGCACCAGGCCTGCGATTTGAGGGGTCCTTTCGGGATTCCAGGGTTTCGGAGTTTAGGGTTTAGGCTTTATAGGATTCAGGGTATAGGTTTTAGGAGTTTAGGGACTCTTCATTGAGGAATCTTCCTTAAGCTAGAATAGGGTTCCTTACATGGTTTAAGGAATATTCTTTAATATTCCTTAATGATGGTGTATTGGAGTCTCTGGGTTTCAGGGTTTCGGAGTTTAGGAGTTTAGGGTTTGTAGGATTCAGGGTATAGGTTTCAGGAGTTTAGGGACCAGGGCTTCCGAGTTTGTAGTTTCAGAGTTTGGGCTAGAGTTGAATGTGGAGCTTCGGAGTTTGGAGGGTTTCAGCCCTGCAGCCTTGGGGTACCAGGGACATGTGTGACCACTGGGTTACCTCCCCCAAGGCGAAGTCACAAAGCATTCGGGTTTAGGTTTTCGGTTTTAGGGTTTAGGGTTCACAGTTTAGGGTGGATGGCTCTACAGTACGCGTCTATGCCTTTGTGTCATTGAGGGTTCGTCTGTCCAACGAGTGCGGCCACAGGCATCATGCCACGTGTGTCGACTGGCGAAGAGTCCGTAACAGGCGGGTTGGGAGAGCGAGCTTTGCTCGTGTCAGCAGGCATGGCAGCTTTTTTTGTTCGTGAAACTGCGTCCGCAGGCTTCATGCGATCTGTGTCAAGTGGTGAGGCTTCCGCCACAGGTGGGCTGCTTTTGCGAGCCTTTCTTCGTACGCAAGCGCCATCTGACATATCAAGCTGCAGGGAGTGGTGAGGAATACCCCTACGCGTCTTTGTCTGTGTTTGAGTGAGAGAGGTTTGATCAGTGCGAATGCAGGCCTATTGAGACTCGTGTCGCCTAGCGAGGAGTCTTCGTCAGGCGAGGTGGGACAATTCATGTGTCTTGTTAGTCATCCTGCCTTATGCAGACGAGACGGCAGGCAGTGAGGAAGCCTCCGCATCTTTGCGTCAGATGGTGGCAGGATTGAGGGATGTTTTTCTGTAGCTAGCACGTCCGCAGGCGTCATGCCAGTCGCGCCGACAGTCGAGACTTCGACAGGCGAGTCGGGACAGATGACGTTTGTTGGCTCACTGTCCTGCATGCTAACGAAACCGCATGCAGTAGGGACATGCCGGGATGAATGCCTGTACACCTTTGTCACAGTTTGTCTGTGATTGAGGGATGGATTTTCCAGAGACTGCTGCCGCAGGCTTGATGCGATCCGCGTCAAGTGGCGAGGCGTCCGCCACAGGCGGGTTGTTTTCGCGAGTTCTTCTTATTCAAATTCGTATGCAAGCGAGGGGTATGGAAACTACAGGGAGCCGTGAGGCATACCTCTCTACGTTTGATATCGATTGGATGAGAAGGGTTTGTCTCCGCGCGTGCGAATGCAGGCGTCTTGCCGCTCGTGCCGACTGGCGAGGAGTCTGCTACAGGCGGCTTGGGACAGATGACGTGTCTTGCCATGTCTTGCCTCTATGTGCAGACACCCGGGGCAGTGTGCCAGTGGGGAGGAAACCTCTGCATCTGTTCTTCACACTTCACATGACTGAAGAGGGATTCAGGGATGAATGTCTGTATTTGCACAACCGCAGGCGTCATGCCACTCGCGCCGACAGTTGAGACTTCTGCCACAGGCGAGTCGGGGCAGATGATGTTTGTTGGTTAATGTTCTTGCTGGTGCATGCTATGGGAGCCGCAGGCTGTGGGGACATGCGGGGATGAATGCCTGTGCGCCTTTGTCATACTTTGTTTGTGATTGGGGGATGGTCTTGTCCATAGACTGCGGCCGCAGGCCTGATGCGATCCGCGTCAAGTGACGAGGCGTCTGCCACAGGCGGTTCTTTTGCAAGTCTTTCTTCGCGTGCCAGCGACACCTTGCATACGACACTGCAGGGATCAGAAAGGAATACCCATTGCATCTTTGTCTGCTGAGTGAGAGCATCTTTACAACAAGTGCGACTGCAGGCGTCTTGCCTCTCGTGTCGACTGATGAGGAGTCTTCCACAGGTGGGTTGGGACGAACCACGTGTCTTAGTCGTTTAATGATCCTGCTATGCAGACGACACCGCAGGCACTGAGGAAGCCTCCACATCTTTGCGCCAGATGGTTGCAGGATTGAGGGACGTTTTTCTGTAGCTAGCACGTCCGCAGGCGTCATGCCAGTCGCGCGGACAGTCGATACTTCGACAGGCGAGTCGGGACAGATGACGTTTGTTGGCTCATTGTCCTGCATGCTAACGAAACCGCATGCAGTAGGGACATGCCGGGATGAATGCCTGTACACCTTTGTCACAGTTTGTCTGTGATTGAGGGATGGATTTTCCAGAGACTGCTGCCGCAGGCTTGATGCGATCCGCGTCAAGTGGCGAGGCGTCCGCCACAGGCGGGTTGTTTTCGCGAGTTCTTCTTATTCAAATTCGTATGCAAGCGAGGGGTATGGAAACTACAGGGAGCCGTGAGGCATACCTCTCTACGTTTGATATCGATTGGATGAGAAGGGTTTGTCTCCGCGCGTGCGAACGCAGGCGTCTTGCCGCTCGTGCCGACTGGCGAGGAGTCTGCTACAGGCGGCTTGGGACAGATGACGTGTCTTGCCTCTATGTGCAGACACCCGGGGCAGTGTGCCAGTGGGGAGGAAACCTCTGCATCTGTTCTTCACACTTCACATGACTGAAGAGGGATTCAGGGATGAATGTCTGTATTTGCACAACCGCAGGCGTCATGCCACTCGCGCCGACAGTTGAGACTTCTGCCACAGGCGAGTCGGGGCAGATGATGTTTGTTGGTTAATGTTCTTGCTGGTGCATGCTATGGGAGCCGCAGGCTGTGGGGACATGCGGGGATGAATGCCTGTGCGCCTTTGTCATACTTTGTTTGTGATTGGGGGATGGTCTTGTCCATAGACTGCGGCCGCAGGCCTGATGCGATCCGCGTCAAGTGGCGAGGCGTCCGCCACAGGCCGGCTGGTAGTTACTTCCCACTAATGTTAAATACATATTAAATATCCCCCACCCCATGTTCTCCAATATAACCATAATGGCGGTATTCAATGTTAGTGGGTCGGAGGGGGATAAAAATATAGGGAGGGGATTAGAGAGTCTTCTGATCAGTTCTCTGAAGCTTGGCTCTGGGGAAGCGATCTTTTCCTACGATTGAATGCCGGCGTCTGTCCTCGCTGGTCCATGGGAAGTTATAAGGTAACTAGGTTTTCAGTATGGTAACTATATGATCACCCTATTCAGGGTGCTTTTAACCCTACTTATATCTACCCATGAACCCCCAAGTATGCTCACGACACCGTGTGGCCGCAAGAATGAGGAACTCCAGGCTTTGCTTATGCGCATGCCTTTTTGGGAGAGTCCATACCGTAAACCCTAAGCCCTAAACCCTTTGAAGGGAGCCGACTGTGACTCTGACCTTGACCAGGTAGCTAGCATGGACTATGGTCTTAGGGTGTGTTGTGGGTGCAGGCCCCATGCCGACTGAGGAGGCCACCGAAGGCTGCGCTGGAGGGTTTAGGGTTTCGGGCTTTGGGAGTTTTTGGGTTATCAAAAACTGTGAGTTCAGGACGTTGTGTGACTTGGAAGGGTCGTGCTAAGCTGAGTTTGGGGCATGCGCAGTACCATGAACTGAAAAGGTACCCTTAAGGACCTCTCTGCATCTATCCACAGAGCAAAGACAGCACTGGTTCGCAAAGGTACACACAGAACACCATACCCGCTACTTCAAGAAGAGAGCTTACTTGGTTACTTGGCTCATCAAATTTAGGGTTAGGGTTTAGGGTTTAGGCTAGGGTTTAGGGTCGAGGGTTTAGGGGGTACCCGTAATTTGGTTAGAGGATGTGCCGCAATGCGGGGGTATTTGGGCTCCCACAGGGGTAGATGTCAGATGCTGCGACAGCAGGACTGCTGGAAGCCGGCGAGGAGCTGACACCAGCGCATGCCAGGACATTTTGGAATAGGGTTTAGGGAAGAGATCTCCAAACCCCGGAGTGTGGATTTCCTGCTCAGTTTGTTCCAGCCACTAATCGGCGCAAAACGGGTTCAGGAACGATGTGCGCTTATTCAGGGGTCGAAGACTCAGGGCGTGAGGGCTTAGAATTTACGAGCTGAGGGTTTAGGATTTGCAGTTGCTTACCATAGCGATCCTTTGCAAAGTGCGTGCTTCTAGGCCTAGCCCCCCTAGCTTCTTAGGGGAAAGGTTCCGTATGGAACCATGCACAAACTCCATGAAGGAAAGCAGGATATGCTTTTCAGGCCTCGGGATTGCCTGATAAACCATCCCATCAGCCAAGTTTAGGATGCCTTTAGGGTTTAGGGTTTAGGGTTTAGGGTTTAGGTTTAGGGGTTTAGGGGTTTAGGGGTTTAGGGGTTTAGGGGTTTAGGGGTTTAGGGGTTTAGGGGTTTAGGGGGTTTAGGGTTAGGGGTTTAGGGGGTTTAGGGTTTAGGGGTTTAGGGGTTTAGGGGTTTAGGGGTTTAGGGGTTTAGGGGTTTAGGGGTTTAGGGGTTTAGGGGTTTAGGGGTTTAGGGGTTTAGGGGTTTAGGAAGTCTACTCTGCCTGAACAGCAGGAGCGCTGGTGATCTTCAGCCACCTCGTTCGAGGCATCAGGCCATGTTGCTTGATTATGGGAGTCTCGATTAGAGTGTTCGCTTGAAAGCCTTGGGTGGCAAAAGGGGCTCACAGTTTAGGTCACCATATAGGGTCCGCGTATTTCTTTGCTAGGAAGTACTTGGGCGCCAAGGTGGCTACTGTATAGTCCCTTTCAAGATCTTAAACTTCAACTAGATCATATCAGCATATCTTTGCAGCATGCCTACACACTGAGAAGCATCAGCACCCGCCATGGGCTCATAAGCACTTTTGGGGCTTACGAGTTCTAGGAACTTATACTGGTAGCAGTTTAGATTTAGTGCAAGCCTTGACTCAAACCCTTTTTCTGCAGTGCCAGGCACGGGACGGCAAGGTGGATCGGCGCAGCGTCAGTTGGCCCAGCCTCCGGCGCACGCAGCCGCGGCAGGGGAGGTGTAGGGACAGGCCCTGCTCCGAGGAGCGCCAGAAGCAGGAGAGAGGCCCGGACCTCGAACATGAGAGCCTGGCTCCTTGTCGGTCGCGAACGGCTTCCATCCTGGAAGAGACGGCCGAGCAGCTGGAAGAGGTCCCTGTCACAGAGCCCAACGACGTGCCGGAAAGCTGCCAGGAGCCGCCACCAGTCCCTGCCGTCCATGTTGCGGAGCAGGCGGAGCACACAGAGGTCACGGCAAAAGAAGGCAGCGAGGCGCCCCACAGCAATCGGCCCTCGGAGCTGGGAACTCTCTTGGTGGAAGAGGATGAGCGAAGGAGGGAGAGCCCAGGCCAACCTCCAGAGCACCTCGCGCCCAAGGTGTCGGAGAACCCGCCGAATGCCCTGCACTCTTTGTTGACGCCTCACAGTTGGGGCCTGAGAACTTTTTCGGGGGCGGGGGGGGGGGGTGGACAGCGGGGGGGGAGGCTTTCGTGCTTTGCAGCATGTGGAATGCTTCTCGTCCGAATGCCCCACCAAATGCGACGGTCGAGCGCTCTTCGTGAGTGGGTGCTGCAAGGCGAGTCGAGAGCACCGAGCACTGTGGGCCAGTCAGCCATGCAGAGGTGCGACCTTAAAAAAACTATAACATAGGATAATCTACATAAAAATATAATGTATAATAGAACACAGCATAATAAAAAAATAATCTAGTCTAATCTAATACCATATAAGATAATATACTTCTATTGAGCAAGCCCAGCCGGCAACAAACGCAAACTCCAACCCCAAAAAACGCAGAACGCTGATGCATCTCGACACAGACCAGAAACACATGCAAAGCTGAACCCGAAGTCCTAAGCCATTCATCGCTTCACCGAACTGTCACTCTCAAATCAGTCGCCCCTTCTAAACCAACCAACGCCCCGAAGCACTGAAGCCCTGAACCCCCAAACCCTAAAGCCCCAAATCACTCAAGAGCCCTGATAGACTCCCTCTGAGTTCAGGCACCTCGGCCTAAACCCGAAAGCATACGAACCCCCTAAACTGCAAACCCCAAACATCTCTAAACCCTAAGCCAATCATCCCCTTTGCAGGGAAGCCCTACATAGCTGCGAGGCTGAAGACGCCATCTCCCTCTGCAGGCCACGCTTGCTTGGCTTTCTCGGGGTCTTCAACGCCTCCACAGAAACACAGCAGGACTACTAGTCACACTAGTCCTATACAGCCATGCTGCCACGCCATCCTAAAGCGTCAAACGCCTAAGCCCTAAATCCAGAATCCCCAACCTAAATCCGAGTTTCTAAGTTCCTAAACCGTCAAGCCTCCCAAGCGCCCTGAACCTAAACCCTAATTACGCCCCCACCTCTCGTTCTTTTCTTTAAACCACCAGGTCCCCAGCCCGGCGTCCCAGTCTCGGAGGTGCCAGCTCATGGTCGTTTTAGGGCTTAGGAGTCATCTTCCAAAACAGCCTCATTCTGAAAATGCCCACAAAGCATATAGGGTTTCTTGTTATTCCCCACCTTAGGTGTGGGGTTGGGTGGCTTTCAAAACGTCAGGATGGCTCCCACGTCGGGTAGCTGCAGGGTGAGGATGATCGAAATAAGTTATTGTTTGAGGTGTTCTCCTTCAAGTTAGTTCTAAGATCTCGAAGGGGGTTTGGGGATTTGGGTTTAAGCGGGCATGGCTTTTTGAACGGTTTGAGGCACGTGGGGTCTCTAGTGTACAGGGCTAGGCTGGCGTGTTGGGGTTGTTTCCTAGGATGCCCAGTAGTACCCTTATTCCCTTTTTGGGTGGGTTTAGGTTCCCTTATAAACCCCTTTAAGCAAAAAAGGGCACCCTTTTTAAGCCTAGGTTCCTGGGCAGGGGCTTCGGGAGTTTGCAGGCTTCGTAGAGCGGCCCCTTACATTGGGGCTTGTTTGGAGAGCTACTCGCGTAAACCTGCAACCGTATTTTGTGGTTTAAGGGGTATTCGCAAAGCCCGGCATCAAGAAACCTTCTCGCCTTGTAAAGCTTGCTTAGGGTTTGTTCGGCTTTTGGGTTCAGGCTCGGGGTTTATGGTTCCAAACCTCAAGCTCAGCATGTCCGCAAGGTGCCTTTGCCTTTGGCTGCCGCGGCCGTCGCGGCAGCCGAGGAAGCTTTGGCCACCGTCAAGGCAAGCTGGGTTTCTGGAATACTTAGGGTGTGCGGCCTCGGGTGTCCCTTAAGCAGGGAACTTTGTAGGATGTCAGAATTTGGAGCCATTTTTTGTGGATGGGGGTGTTCCTATACCTAAACCCTAAACCCTATACCCTAAACCCACAACCAATGAGGCCTGATAAAAGGCAGGACCTGCAGATAACCGCGGGCCCGTCCTCTGCCCATGCGCACGGCATCGTGACAGTTGCTTCGCCCCTAAACCCTGCAACCCCTCAAGCCCTAGAAACCCTATGAAGAACCTTGCAATGAAACTCTAAACCCTGGGTCTGAATGAGAGTGTTTAGGGTGAGGGCTTAGGGTCAGGACTCCCGAAGATGACTTAGACCCACACTTGCTGCATTTTCTTGTGGAGGGGCATCGGGAAGTCGCCCTACTTTGTGGTTAGCGGAATACGGAACGCAGCTGGGCACCCCTAAAAAGAGGAAGTCTCACTTCATCTGCATCTTAAACCAGGGCGCTTCTTTCTACAACTTGGGATTTAGGGCCTCAGGTGTAGGAACCTAGGTATTGGGGTTGCGCCCCCCACCCCCGTCACCACATTGTTCATCCTTGAAATGTGTGTCTGTAAGGATGCTGGGAAGCAGACGCCTCGAATGCCAGTTTCGCCTGATGTGCGACGTCTGCGCCTCTTTTGCTTTTCAGCACTGGGAAGTGGTACAAGCAACAGAATTTCACTCGAGTTCTCGGACTCTGCGATGGCCGTTGGTGGGGTTGCGGGTCCTCGCCGCCCGATTCTTGAGCGGTTTTAGGGTATAGGGTTGGGCTTAGGTTACCTCCCTTAACTTCGCCTATCTAGAAGGGAATGTCGTCGTTTTCTTGCTAACTTGTATATCATTGAAGCACGCCGAGGAGAGAGAGAGAGAGAGAGAGAAACAGAGAGAGAGAGAGAGAGAGCGGAGCAGAGCGGAGCGGAGCAGAGCAGAGCAGAGCAGGGAGATCCGTAGGCCACATGAGACTAATTGGACTACTGTACCCTCTTGATGAAGGCCAAGCAGAGCGCGAGAGAGAGAGAGAGGCGGGCTGATGCAATCCCAGTCCCGGAAGCATAAAGAACCTGATGCAGCAGCACCTTGGTATATTACTGAGGATCTTTGGCACCCTCCACAGCCTAAGTCACCAAGCCCTTGCAAACGGCGTGTGTCAAGGTCACATGTCGCTTGGTGTCATGAACACCACCGGCACCCGCTATCTGGAGGCAGCGACGGTTGAAGATATTGTACAACACGTACCCCGAAACCCCAAGGCAAAAACCGTGGTTGTGGCTTGGAGTCTACAGCCTCCTCTCAAAATGCTCGACCTTCGGTGTATGGGCATAGAAAAAAGGCGAAGGGTTGGGGTGAGTGGTTCCTTGCGGCTCGTCACAGCACTAAATAATGATCCTTTTTTGGGGTTCTGAGTACATTACAGAGTTTAGACTGAGGGTACTGCAGCGCATCTTTGCAAAGGAAGTGAAAGCTGAGGCTGCAGAAGATGGGAGCTTCAGATGGCAAATTACACCACCGAAGACCCCAAACAGTCAAAGAAACAGTGGAGAAGGGAGACAAAGGGAGACGAAGAGCACAGCAACCCGGCAAAGCCACCCACGTGAAGGGAGACAAAGGGAGACGAAGGGAGACAAAGGGAGACACAGTCCTCAGAATGTCGGCAATCCTTAAATGAATTTTGAACCCTAACAGTAGACCGTTTGGGAATTAAACAAAAATAGAGGTACCCCGGTACCCCCTTTTTAGACCCCAAATAGAATAGAATCCCCTGAAAGGGACCCCTCAAAAAAGCGTACCCCTGTTGTCGGAAACCCCCAAATATTTCCAAAATCATTCCGCACAGCTGTTGCCACGGCCAGTTTCCATTCGGTGCTTCAATTGTTGAGAAGGGAACGCCCTAAACCCTGCCGCAAAAGAACCCGTCATCGAACCTCCATGTCCCAAAAACAAGCCTGGAACTACTATGCTGGAATACTTTTTCTGGTTCTGGGTTCCGATTATAGCTACTTATACCTCAAAAAGGTATATGCTTCTTTTCCAGGGTCTACTCCAAAGCAAGGAATCCTGGTTTCAGCGCTTCGGGCTCAGAGCGCCCCTAGTGGAGGTGGTCACGGCTTTCAAAAAGCTGAGCCTCTCTGGCGTGCAGGCGTGGCGGGCTTTCAGGGCTTAGGGACGCCGAGGCATGTAGGCCTTGGGTGTACATTCGGCTGCAGGGCTGAAGGCAAAGCACAAGGTGATAGGCGGGTTTGGGACTGTGTATTGTAGTATAGTGCTGTTTGCATGAACATGCATGTCTTGTGTTTGCTTTTGTTGTTGTTCCTTTACACACGCTGATGTATGTCGGCTCATTACGTTTTCCCCTCCCCCCTCGCCAAAAAAGAAGCGAAAACCTTAAAGCTCCCCTAAACAAAGCCTGCAACCCCTAAGAACGTACCAGTTTCCCGAGGTGGCCCCCTGTCCTGCTCATTCAAGTCCTGAACCCCCAAGAGTGTACCAGCACGCTCCGGTAAAATAGGGGTCAGAATACTTACTGAGAATATCTCCTTCTAGTCCCTTTATCATTATACTACAATAAACCCCCAAAACTCTATTCTCTCGTACCCTTATTACCTTCTTCAAGGGCGGCCCCCCGCCAAGCCGAATGCCCCTAAGAAGTTGCCCTGCAGAGGACCTGATTCAACGGTGGGCCCCGGCATGCCTTCTGCTTCGATCCTTCGAGAGAAGCGGCAAACCTTGAATCCGAACCCTCAACCCCAAACCCTAAACTCTAAATCCCGAACCCTAAGCCCTAAATCCTGAACCCTCATCCCTGTTGTTTGCAGGCCTGGGTGTTTATCCTCTTGGTGACGACCCTCTTGGAAGTCATCTTTAAGGGCGTCCTGGCCTCTAGCGTGCCGACGCTGTGCTACTGGGTGCGCCCTTATTTCTGGCTTTAGGGTTGAGGGCTGAGCGCTTCCATTTAAGGGGTATTGGAGTCCCTGGGCAGGTATACCAGAAGTGCGAAAGCTGCAACGTCTGGTACGACCTGAACTTCTACCCCACAACTCAGGGGCGAAGCCCCCAGCTTGCTTTGTGCGTAAATTCACACAATCTAGGAGGGTGGAACCCCTAGAGGGTTTAGGGGTTAGGGGTTAGGGACGCCTAATCCTGCCCGCTACGCGAACACATACTTTACTTACATAGTCCGGATATCTAAGTCGCCTCTCAATAGCCCCTTATAGAGCCCCCAAGCGGTCCCTTACAAGGTTCCCTCCCTTAGTCCCCATTCAGCCTCCCCATCAGCCCTCCGCACAACATACAAGCGAGAACAAGAATGAGTCACAAGCAACAGCAAAACAATAGCAACATATACTACGCGTCGTTAGAGTCATCATCCAAACCCTAAACCCGAAACCCTAAACCCTAAGCCCTGAGCCCGACAAGGATCATCTACATCCTATGCAGCTTTGCTCTGATCTTCGTCGTCGCCTTTGAGCGCGCTTGGCCCTTGGCATTCACTTGCTGAGGTGATGCTTGGCAGGCAAGCTTGAACCCTTTGGGGCCTTTTTGGGTGCGAGAGGCTCCAGAACCAGACCCCAATCCTTAAAGCCTTAAACCCCTAAACCTGAACCCCCCGTCCAACCCTAAGAGCAATTCTGCACATTTCCTAGAAAAATAGGCGGTGCCCCCTAGTTTACCCCAAAGTACTGCAAAGTTTGTTCTAGGAACCCAAAAAAAAGGCTGCCCCTAGGTTCGGAAGCTCCCCTCCATCCATGGATATAAAATAAATGAAACTCTAGATCTATATATATATGTATACGTATGTATACATATATATATATATCTGTCACTATTTAGTTATTGTATTACATATGCATATCTTCATGTTTATATATACATATACATATATATATATATATAGAAATGTTTATATTTATAATTACTATTATATCTATACATACATATATTATATTATATTGTATTAGATTATCTTAAAATATATTATATTATATTATATTATATTATATTATATTATATTATATTAGTATATATTAGTATATATTAGTATATATTAGTATACTATATATTTATACATATAGATATCTATATATATATGTGTGTGTGTATTTGCATTTGTATTTATGTTTGTGTTTGTGTTTGTGTTTTGTGTTTTTGCTGTTATATTTGTATTTATATTTCTATTTCTATTTACATTCATATTTGTATTTTTTGTACACAAATACTATATATGTATGTATATACTGCACGACCAGAGGGCTCAGGGCTCATCAGCCCGGCATGTCGGGTGTAGGCTTTGGGGCGGCTTTCGTCGGTTTAGGCTGGTCATAGCTGTTAAAACCCTAAACCCCACACCCTAAACCCTAAACCCCAAACCCTAAACCCAATTCGGGTTTAGGTTTTCGGGGTTGACGTCGCCCTGCCGCGACAATCCAAGATGAAGTTCCACCCAAAGATCTCAAATACCCCTAAGGAATAGACCCGAGGGTGTCGGGTTGGGGTTTAGGGTTGAGGGTTCTTAAACTCCGTGGCCCCGGAAAATATGGAGCTAGACATATTCCTTACTTCGGGGGCGGAGGGGGGGGGGGGTATTTTCTTCGGCTTACTGGGTGTGGCTCAGGCCCTAAACCAAACCCTAAACCGGCTCAGGTGTTCCAGGATTACCTCCACGGCATCCAGCCCTACTGGAAGTTCTGGGGCGCCATTGCCTCAGCATCAGCAGCCTGCGGTACTCTATGTACAGTTCTGGATAGTTGTATATGTATATATACAGGTGTGTGTATATATGCATTTATTTGCATTTATTTATGTATAAGTGATGATCGGTATCATGAACTGTGTATGTATGTGTATACATATATATCTGGACCACATGAGGGCTTAGGGATGTTTAGGGTTGAGGATCCTCCTCCAGAAAAGTCGACTATAGAACCCAAGCCCTGGCACTGCCTTGGGGGAGCCTCAAGGCCTCAAAGTCGAAGGCAAAACGCACGGGAACCCGAACCAAGGCAGCACTACATCCTAGTCTCCAAGAGTTTAGAGTTTCGAGTTTAAGGTTTAGGGTTTTAGGGTTTAATTAGGGTTTGATTAGGGTTATACACCCTAAAGCTGGAACACACCTCACCTTCATGGATCCTCCGCGACTTGGGGTGCTCTGTACACAGCCTCACAGAAATTCCAAAATTAGCGTCCCCCGAACCCGGCAAATGGGACAGAGATGATATTGCGCGACGCAGGCGGTGATTTTCAAAAATGCCTTAGAATTACTAGGGGAACGATTAAAAAGTACTGATGCCCGTATTTTGCAAAGAGCAGACGTTAATAAGTCACTGAATGCAATAATCAACAGAGGAAGTTCGCTTTTCATTGCAGACTGATAGGACAACTGACCCAACTACTGGGACTATTTGTCTTCAACTCAAGGACACTAACGTAATCACACTCACACTCAATAGAGCAGTTACAAAAAACCAGACATGTAATAGTATAGGGAATATCGTGGGTGGGAGAAAAGTAAATTTAGTAGGTAATTTAAGCTACAAATACTGATGTCTTAGGACAACCTGAGAGTGTTCGGTAACAATCCAGACAATGATGGGTGAATTAGATCAAGTAAAACAGTTTATCAAGGTTAAATGCCACAAATACAGGCGTTGATATCCATGGTTATTTACTACAGCTAAGAATGCAGATGTTGGAGCAGCATGAATTTGCACAGCCTGAAGAGAAAGATCAGATGTCAAATAAATAGAGAGTATACAGGAAATGAATACGAAAGATCGTTCTACAGTAGTTCGCTATGTAAAACCAAAGACTTAGACTTTTATGAAGATGAAAATAAAAAGAGCATCTTGAATTTATAGCCGATGATATAGAAGTTAAACTACTTCCAGAATGGGACAGCATGATATATTGTCATGATGATAGTGTGGAATTTCTGGCATGTAACAAAACATCACTTCGATTATGGGGCAGTTCAGGAAATCATAGAAGAGAAAGACGGGTTCTTAGAATGGGAAAACAATGAAAAGGAGCTGGCGGCAATGAACGGAGAAAGAACGAAGTTAAAGACGACGATTAATAATATCTTTGGAAATAATACTGCCAATCACCTATTTCAGAGCGTGATTCAAAATCAATGTAAAGAATGTGATTAGCATGCTTAGCGTCTGTGTTTATATAAACGAATGAGTAGGGTGTAAAATTCACTGCTTTTTTGAAACATTTTTATATAAGATGTTGTGTCCGCAAACTGTTCTACCTCGTCGTTCATGTTGTAAGTCTGATTTTAAACACTGCTGAAGTATTTAGTCTAGCTATCGGTGTTAAGACATTGTATTTTTGAGTGGATAAAATGCATGACCTTGCTGAATGGCGTCCTCTGGTAAACAGTCCATGTAGTCCATGTAGACTAGTCGAGAATCTTAGGGTCGTCCGCATAGTCATCTTTGCATGAATACAAAAAGCAAGATGCTAAGCCGTCGTTACTGTGTTTAACCGTGCACGACAATTGCTGCTCAACGATGGGTTGCCTGAGAATTATGTTGTGATATTTAGTAAGCAGGCTAACAAGGTAACATCTGAGATTCCTATGAGCAATGAGGTAACAAGAAAACTTCCCTCAGAAGTATCCCAAATCTTAAGCCCCCTAAGCCTAAGCCCCCAAACCCCTTTCACCCACTAAACCCCAAACCCCAAACCCTACTTCCCTAAAACCAAAATGTGGTGCTTCTTCCCTTTCAGGTCAAGATCGTGGTCAGCGTCACCTACTTCCAGTGGCTGCTGTTCAAGTGAGCCCTCTTCTGGTTTAGGGTTTAGGGTTTAGGGTTTAGGGTTTAGGGTTTAGGGTTTGGGGTTTAGGGTTTAGGGTTTAGGGTTTAGGGTTTAGGGTTGTAATGGTTAACACTCCTCCCTACCACTCCTGAAGGGTCGGGTTCTAGAGTTTAGGTTGGAGGTGCCCCTGAGCCGCATCGCCTCAGGTACGGCTTCCGAATGCACGAGGAAGAGGTGCCTGGCGAACGGGCCTATCCCCACCCCACAGAGCTCTTCACTTTGGAGGGGTTTATGTTGCACTGGCTTCACTAAACCCCCTCCCCCCAAACACATCTGGGACCTTCTATCCCGGAGCACCCCAACGAAGCGCTGCAGCCCTGAAACCTGTACGTCCAGAAGGCTTAAAGCTGTCTAGCCTTCCAGGGCTTAAGCCATGGCCCTTAACCCCTGAAGATTTTAGGGCCTTAAGGCCCCGCAAGGCCCGGAATATGGAAAACTCTCCCAAAAAAACCTGGTGAATATGGCGAGTACCCAAACAAACCTACTAAAGCGAATCGGGCTGGCCCGTGGGCTACCTATCACATGAGGCCAGCAAATTTCTTAATGAAATCCAGTAGGGTTTTAGATGGAACTGGACGGGCTTAGCTTCCTGGATTTTCCGGGCTCGGGATCTAAGGTTCCTGGAGCCCAAGGGGCCTTAAGGCTTGAAACCTTTGGGCCACAGACCCTTAAAAAGCACCTCCCCCGAAAAACAATGTGTCTATAGCGGGTGACCCCAACAAGTTGAGTCCGCAGAACATTCTTTTAAAGAACTTGTGATTAAAGACCCTAGCTCCACAAAAGCCAGTGCAACTTTTACCCTAAGCCCTAAACCCTACACCCGAAATAGCCATAAGTCATAAGCCTTTGAATTGAAGCCCAAACCCGCAAACGTCCCCTAAACCCTAAGACCATACAATGTTGGGTTTACGGCTCAGGGCTTTACAGTGTTTTTAGTGTTTCGGGTTTAGGAGGATCTTGAGTCCTATGCTTCCACAAGAGCCCCGCAAGTGGATTGTCCAGGCAAGCCCTCCACCGAGTTTGGGAATCGCAGGGGAGCAGCCCATGTTGAAAGCCGCGAAGACCCTACACCCAACACCCCTAAAGCACCACATGACAGCCCCGGCAGACCGATTCGCCATGCGACACACACACGCACGCACGCACGCACGCACGCACGCACGCACACACGCACACACGCACACACCCACACACACACACACACACACACAAAAAAAAAACACACACACACACACACACACACAAAAACACACACACACACACACACAAAAACACACACACACACACACACACAAACAAACAAACACACACACACACACACACATATATATATATATATATATATGCTCCAGGGTTTAGGGTTCAGGGGTGCAGGGTCCTGAAGCCCCATAAACCCTAAACTGTGCCCGGATCCAAAAGATTGCCTCAGATCTACCTCACTCACAGCCTGACGTGTTGCATGGAGATGCCCTGGGCTGAGATGGGCAGCATGGCCTAAGCCCAAAAGGTTTTGGCATGACCTTCGGGCAGCGGAAAGCCCCAGATCCCAAGCCCTCAATGCCACTGGGTGCCCAACTTCAACCGTCGGAGATGCCCGAAGGCCTTTCGCTCCACCCTGAGGCCGATCCTCTGCATGCTCCATGCCACCTACGCCCGATGCTTTGCTTGCCCAGGGCGCCGGCCCCTCCGTGCCCTGAGGTTTTCGGTTTCAGGGTTTGGAAGCTAGAAAATCCTGGCCGAAGTCTGAAACGCCGCAAGCGCAAAGCCCACAACTGCTGAAGTACTGTACCGGATATGTCGTGCGAGAGATGTTTTACTGACTTTAATTCGTTCCTAAGCCCTCCTGTCTTCAGCTGACTGTCTTCACGTAGCTGCGCGGTTGTGGGGTCGATGTGTACCAACATGGCAACAACTACATCCAGCTTCGCTCGTGTTCTTTGATGTCGCGGCTACGACTTTTACTATGGGTTCGAGCATTACGAACGTGCGATGATCTGCGAGAAGCGGTGTTCCTGGTGCTTTGAGTTTTGAATTGCTATCCCCCCTTAACTTAACTAATCTTGAGCTGATGTGGGCACCCCATAGCATATCTGACCAGTTGAGGGCAGCCCGGATATTCTGAGATTCTGAGATTGCGGGGCACGCCAAGGCTTACCCCTATGGCGAGGAGTGGATGAAGCACCTGCTCGACGACCTCCCGGAGGGGGTGCTTCCATGGGACCTTGCTCAGGGTCCATGTACCTGTATGGTAGATACTTGGGGGCCCCTAAAGCTGCTCCCCCTTTTAGGCCCAAGTATATGCTAAATGGGTACATGGACCCTTAGGAATCAGCAGTCCTTGCATCCTTGATTTCAAGCCCCGTGGAGCACGCAGCCGCTGCTCTGAAGAGCTTCTGTGGCAATCGTGTGTTGACATTGTACCTGGGTTAGTAACCCTCAAGCCCTAAGCCCTAAACCCTAAACCCTAAACCCTGAACCCTAAACCCTAAACCCTGAACCCTGAACCCTAAACCCTAAACCCTAAACCCTAAACCCTAAACCCTAAACCCTAAACCCTAAACCCTAAACCCTAACCCTAAACCCCAAACCCTAGTCAGTGGAGAACAGACGTCCTGCGTGCCGTCAGGCGCTTGGCGCACCAGCCCCGCTGGATGAAGAAGTCCCGCTGCACGCGGTGGGGGAGCTCAGAGTGCCCTACCAAGCAGGACCATCTAGGACCTCAAGGACGCTTATGGGTTTCGGGTTTGGGTTCAGGGTTTGGGTTTTGGGGTTTAGGGTTTAGGGCTTAGGCTTTAGGAACCTTCGAGGGCCTTATGGTGCCTTCTAGGGCCTTGTAGGACCTTGAAGGGCCTTACAGGGCCAGGTTAGGGCTTTTGCTCAGAGTAGTCCCGTATTCCGTTTATTTTTACGCTTAAAATCCTTGTCGTTCCTAGGTTATTCGAAAATGTAGGTCCAGCTCAGAAGATTTGGCTCTCTGGATCTCCTGGAGCGAGTTTCTTACAAAGCCACTCACCCAAAACCCCAAAGGAGAGCTGCTTTTTTATTCCTGCATGTAGGTTACTGGGGATGCTGGCTCAGCTTTTGTAGCTTTATGATTCTCTGGGTATACACTCTTCTGACTTGCGAGTTCAGAATCGGTTCAGAATCGGGTCTATCAAGCTGCTGGGGCAGGATGGGGGTGTTGAGGGGTTTACGTCTTTAGGTCTTCAGGGCTTTTAGGGGCTCAGGGGTCGTTTGGTGCGCTCAGGACTCCTGGTGGGAGCGGCAGGGGCGATTCTGGAGCCTTGTGAGGCCCCCTTCGGGGGGTTTAGGAGTTTAGGGTTTAGGGTCCCCCCCCCCCAATCCCTACACCCGAAAGGAACCTGAACGCCAGGGCGTTCAGGCCGAGGCGTTTGTGTAATTAATGGCCTCTGGGTCATCCCTGATTTCAGGGGGTTCTTTGATTAGGATGGTATATATACCCATAGAGCCAACACGCCTTGTTTCACAGGAACACAACCTCGTGTGTTGAAGGAATACGACCTCAAACTAGATAGGCATCTTAGGAGCACCGGTGCATTCCCTAATGTGAACGATCATAGCATATAACCGCAAACTACATAAGCACGGGATGAACACTAGCCTATTCCTCGGTTGAGGTATTGGGCTCCGGAGAGGGTTTGTACTTGGCCGTTCATGCCAGCTACAACCTGCACTTATATATCCCGGGTATAACCATATCAGGGAGCTTCAAGGGGCTTCTTTGTGGGTGAACCCTAAACCCCTGCACCTCCAAGTAGGGTGCTGCAGGTGTTGCTACCATGCCCTACTGCTCGTCGCCCCGCCTGGCTTGGAGCAGGGAGGCTGTGGAGGGCCAGCCTGAAGGCTAGGGTTTAGGGTTTAGGGTTGAGGGTTTAGGGTTTAGGGTTCAGGGTTTAGGGTTTAGAGCTCTAGGCTTGCAACAAACCATCACGCAAGAACTGCCAAACACAGAGGGCTCACGAAAGCCGGCTTTTTATATGATCTTACGGGATTTTCAAGCCAGTTGGGGGTTCAAGGCGATGCAACCAGAGGCTTCATGAAGAGACCTTGCACACGACGAAGGTTGCAGAGGCTCTAGTATGAAAGCCTTAAGCCTTAGATCCAAACAGAACCAACATCCCAAGCTTGCCAGGTTGTCTCTGTGGTTTCCAGCGTCCTGGGCTAAGTAGCTCGAAGGTTGCTGCGTGGCAAGCGGAGAATTTCAGGGCTCCGGGGTTTGAGGGTTTCGCATTGAAGGTGCTAGGGATAAGGTTTACCTAACTTGCACTTTTTGAGATACTTACCCTAAAGTGCCCTCAAACCCCTAACCCCTACGTAAACCCTACAGTTTCGCCGCCTGATCAAACCTAGGGTCTAGGTAAGCCTTGTACTGGGCCGATTTCTGCTGGAAATTCCTTCTTTGAGGGTGCACAGTATAGCATCATGTTTTGCAGTGGATTGAAGTTGGCTGTGGTCAGTATAAGCTCTCAGGAGCCACCATACACACAACATTACGCCAAGCCCCAGATCCTAAACCCTAACCCCCCGGGCCCCCCGCCCCCAAAAAAAAAATAAAGACTTGTTATGAAACAGTTACTCGTACCCTTAAAAAACAAAGACCCTTATTATGAAACAGCTACTGGAACCCTTTTTATGATACAGATATGGGGCTACCCACCTCAGCCTCATTTTGCCTCCCCAAGCAGAGCGCTGCTGAGGTGCTCACGGTGTGCTGGATCCGGCCTCAGCGTGTCGTAGACTCCCTTTGTTTTAGGGTTTAGGGTTTAGGGTTTTGGGTTTAGGGTTCAGGGTTTTGGGTTTAGGGTTACTAGGTCCCGGAGTAGGCCCTTATTTCCTTTTTCCGGTTGGGGTTCCCTTCTAACCCCCTGAAAACGAACAAGGGCGCCCTTTTAGGCTGCTCCTGGGTCTAGTCGAAGGTCCCCTAGAAGCCCCTAGAAGCCCCTCCTCTAAAAGCCAGAAATTTTGTAAACCCTATCAGCCTTCCAAGCCCATTCCCCCCCCCCCCCCCCCCCGCCAAGGTTCCTTCTTAGTTACGCTTGGCTAAGGGGGAACCTTGCTGGGTGAAACCCCAAGCCCTAGGGTTTCGGGCCCTAAAGCCTAAACCCTAAACCCTCGGCAATCTTCTTGACAAGGGCCACCACAATATCGAGAGGGTAGCGAGTTTTAGGGTTGTAGGGTCTTTGGGGCTGCAGGGCTTAGGGCTTAGGGTTTAGGGTTTAGGGTTTCGGGTGCCTCAAGGGCCCAAAGCCGTCTCCACCCTCCGCCCCCAAAATCCTGGGTGGCCTCTTGACCCGGCAGGCTTCTGCCGCCGCACTTAGACTTGGAAAACCTGCCGCCCGTCTACAACATCACCTGTTCGAAGGCTTGAGTCGCGGGGGACTAAAGGAGGGTTCCCTTATAAGGGACCTCACGCTTCTTTAAGGAGTTATTTAGGGGCCTACTTAGGTATAGAGGGGCTATATAACGTACATATAGGCTTAGGGTTAGATAAGGGAATAAGATTAAGGGTCCCTTCTAGGGGTCCCTTCTGCAACCCCTTAACTTGAGGGGCTCGTGGCAGGCTCTGTGCCCCTGGTACACCTGAAAACCCTGAAGCCCTCAGTCCCTCCAAGCCCCAAACCCCCAAACCCTATGTCTAGCACCTCTTAAAAAGTCCCAAACCCTCCAACTTGAGCCCGAAACCCTCAAACTGGACCATCATCTTAAACCCCCCCCCCAAACCCTCAAACCTAAGCCCTAAACCTCAAAGCCCTGGACCATCATCTTCAACCCCAAGCCCTGCGAAAGCCTGAAACCCGAACCCAGTCTGCGGGAGAGGGGAGCCCTCTGGCTTCAGATGTGCGGTTGCGGCTTCGGGTTTAGGATTTGGGTTTAGGCTTTGGGGTTCAGGGTACGGTTTAGGGTTCAGGGTTTAGGGCGTAGGATTTCGAGTTTCTGTTTCAAGGTTACGTAGGTCGAACCCCCGTACCTTGACCGACCTCTCACAAGTAAATACAGGAGCCCAAGTAAATACCAAGATGAACACCAGTATACACATCTTAGACTACAGACCCAAGAAGCCAAACTCTGAACCCTAAATGCTAAGCCCCCAATCCCAGCCCAAGGCACAAGACCCCTTTTGGTGTGCCTATTCTCGCAAGAACCCTTGAGGGTCCTATGCTTCAGATTAGCCGCAATACTTGCTTAAATGGTCACTAAGCTCAGGTCCGTTTTTGGCGAGGGCCGTAAGGCAAGGGGCACCAGCAAGGGACCTGAACTTAGAGGAGCTACTGGATGGATTAAGGGGAGCAAGCAAGCAGTCAGGCTGTGCCCTGACATCTCCGTAGAAAGCTGCACATACACCCTGAAAGCCTAAGGATTCCTAGGGTCTCTACAAGGCCTAAACCCTAAACTCTACATAAACCCTAAACTGCAAAAGCGAAACTATAGCAAAATCAAGCCAAACCCTGAAACCGAAAAGTCTAAACCCTAAGCAACCCCCAACAATGGCAGGAGGGTGTCTTGGGCTACGTGCAGGCCAGGACCCCAGACGAGCGATTCAGGGTTTAGGGTTTAGGGTTTAGGGCTTAGGGTTTAGGGTTTAGGGTTTGGGGTTCGAGAGGCGTTCAGGTCTTGCAACTCACACAGCCAGAATGCAACCCGTACCCTGAAAAGCCTACTTGGAGGTTCACTGCAAGTCATAAGAAGGGTTAAAAGTATGGGAAATGCACTTGTAACTCTCCTCCCGGCATACAAAGGACTAACCCATGAGCCTCCAAGTACGAACCCTCCCCAGGACCCGGAAATCCCGAATGAAGCCTCGGAAGGGCTACACCAGGCCTACGTAAAGCCCCAGCATCTAGCTTATAAACCCATGATCGGGGAACCCTAAACCCTAAGCCTTAAACCCTAATCCTAAACCCCAAACCCTAAATCCTAAACCTTAAACCTAAACCCTAGAAGCCCTGCGCCCAGGAGCACAATCTTAGCACACACTGGGCCCTGACAAAGCGAAAGTGCGACGCCTCAGCTTCCTGGGGAGACTGCCAAGTTTTCGGGTTTCGGGTTTAGGGTTTGGGGGTTTTATTTGGGGTTTAGGGTGTGAGGGTTTTAGAAGTTTTAGGGTTTTAGGGTTTAGGGTAAAGGGGTTTAGGGGTGGGCGTGAGCGCAGGGCGTGCCGGTTGCGGGGCTCCCCTAGGTTCAAGGCTTGCGGTCGACGGCGCTGTGAGGGGGCACCACATGCCCTCAGATACGCGTTTCCAAAAAATTCGGAAGGGTGAGGGTCTAGGGTTTAGGGTTCAGGGTTTAGGGTTCAGGGTGTGGGGGCCGGGTTTAGGGCTTAGGGTTGAGAGTTTAGGGGAAAAGAAGCGTTTAGGTCATGGTGCCTTCATGTGGTCCCTAGCCTTTGTTTAAGGGGTTCTGGAGTAATTTGTGACCCTTGGCTAAGGCCTAGGCCCTCCTAAGGGTTCCTATATAAACAGAGTGGGGCATCGCTATTCGGGGGGGATACCCCGCAAGCCCTTACGCAACCCTCCGTGCCCCTGTATACCGCTGCGATGAGTTTAATGCTAGTACTGCTTGAAGGGCTTCCTTCCTATTTTCGTGGGGGTCAGGCTCTTTTCGTTTATGACCCTAAACCCTAAACCCTAAGCCCTAAGCCCTAAACCCTAAACCGAGTTAAAAGGCACTCATCTGGGAACTTGTTTATGACCTTTTGGGCAGCAGGGTGTAGGCGTTGGGGCATTCTCCTACTGGGTCCACGGTGTCATGACCCTAAATAGGAAATCTGCTTTGAAGCTCTGTCCGCGACGCGTCTGGAAATCTCAACGATCCGAAAGACTTAGCAGCCAAAAGCCCCTAGAAGCCTCAAGTAGCCCATAAAACCCTACACCCTAAAACCTAAACCCCCAAACCACCAAAGCCCTGAAACACGGAAGCACCACCAACACCCAAACCCACCACAGTTTCCTGGTGCCACTGGGCACTCTTGCAGTTGAAGGTGTTTTTGAACCCTAAACCCTAAACCCCAAGCCCTAAACCTTGGGTCCCTAAGTCCGTGTCTTCAAGGCGTGTTGTTTGAGAGTTCAAAACAATCATCTTAGGGTCCCTTGTACACCTTGGGAATATTTCTTGAATCATGGTAGGATACCTGCTGCATCTTGAGGGATGTGAAAAAGGGACCCTAAACCCTAAACCCCAAGCCCTAGACCCTAAACCCTAACCGCTATGAAAAATGACGTGGTATTACAGCCCCTGCGTTCGCAAGACCAGGTCTGGATTTGTGGCGGCGGGATCAGACTATTGGCCGCACCCCTGAGCTGGAGTTTTGCTTCCTGCTGCTTCAGAGGGATTGGTGGAGTGAGCTTTTGTACCGATACACGGGCTTCTAAATACATAAACCAAGAAATACTTACATACATGTAATGTATGTGTACATACATATATATATATATGTATATGATTCCGTATGCAATTATGATTATATAGGATTGCGCCGGGACTACGACAGCGATCCACTCCTCCTTACCTGGATCCCCTAAAAGCATTCATATAGCGGTGGCGCACGGCCCAAGCTAAAGCCAAAGGGTATCAGGGTCGTGGTGGGGTCTCCGGTTTCCAGGAAGGTTCAGGCACCTAAACCCTCAATCCTAAACCCAAAACCCTAAACCCTATACCTAAACCCTAAACCCTAAACCCACCGTTCCAAGCACCGCATTCCCCGGCTGGGCCGATGTGCCTCCTGCGCCGCCTTTTCATGCCTATGAGAAGATAGCTGTTGGTTGACTCGGAATTGGCTTTAACAAGTTCTGTGCGTCCGAATGCTTGCATGATGTTACCCATGTACTTCTTACAGGACTCCCCAAATCCACCCCAAGGGGGGTCATGAGTAGGTTCAGGGCCACGATGCATCCTTCGTCTGACCTGGATGAATGTGGCTCAGGCTCCCCTTGTGCTCCTCGATGACCTTCGGATGCCAGCTGGGGTGCGCTTAAAAACCCTACAGGGTAGCCCAGTGGTACCCTTTACCCCTTTTTTTGGTTCAAGGTCCCTTATAAAGTAGCCAACCCCAAAAAGGGTGCCCTTATTGTAACATGGTTACTGGGCTACTAAGCCTACAGCAAACGCCATAAAGTTTCAACATGGCTTAGGGACAATTTGTGCCGGGATTCCCTTTAGGAACCCTCTTGGGCATGAGGATGGTGATGTTCCAACTTCTGGGATGTTCCTGTAAACCCTAAGCCCTATGAGGGTATCTCTCTGGCCGTGCGTGTGGGTCCCACACTCGGGGTCGTATTCCAAGAGCAAACTTGACACAGTCTCAGCAGGGACACGGCACCTCAGCGGGACTGCATCCAACGAAAGCTACCACCGATGTGGGAAGCCAGAGTTGGCCTTTCTGGTGCAGAAGAAGTGTGATACAAGCAAGCTGTGCATTGTGCATGCACAAAGTCTTCTCGCATTGGCTCAGTTGGGGTTGTTGGTTTCGTGCACAGGTCATGGTGTCATGCTTGTTGTTTGTTCTGATCTGTGTGTGCGTGCGGGTGATTGTGACTCGATCCGGAGTGGTCACCAATCGCCATGTGATCTGTGGATTGCGGCATCTCAATACGGCTTTGGTGTGAGTCCACGTATCTTCCTGGTTAGTTGCGATGGTAGGTAAGTGTAAATGATTATGGGGTGTCCGTTCGAACCCCTAAGCCGCTAAACCCCTAAACCCTGAACCCTGAACCCGAACCCTAAAGAGGCCCACGTTGTGTCACATGGAAGCCGGAGTTCTTCACCTCTAGGCCCGTGCGATCAACATCTGCCTGAAACTCTGCAACATACTAAGCCCTAAGCCCTAGGCCTACAAGCCCTAAACCCTAGCCCTAAACCCTAAACCCTAAGCCCCGAAATCCTTGCGATGCAGGTACAGAGGGCGTCCTCAGATCTCTTGCACCGCACAAGGAACCTACGATGTGTCCGGAAGCTTAGCCTCACAATTTGGTGCTGAGTAGTTAGGGTTAAGAGTTCAAGGCTTAAGGATCCCTTAGGGTTTAGGGTTTAGAGTTTAGGGTTACGTAGTGTTTAGGGCGTAGGGTTTAGGAATACATTGTTGAAGGGTGTTCTTCCTTAGTTAAGGGATGTATTAATTCATCTCTCTGGGTAGCCTGGCCAACCTACACCCTCTTTGGGTCCTACAAACCCTTTCTAAAGGCTACCCCCCAAAAGCCTGCAAGCCCCGAACGCTAGGCCGTTTTTCCCCCCCGTCGACTTCCCGCTTTCAACGGGTTGCAGTTTAGGGTTTAGGGTTTAGGGTTCATTAAGGCTCTAGGGTTTCGGGGCCCAGGCAGGGGATGTGCGAGCTCGTCGGATGCGGAGCACCGCAGAAGGCTAACTGCGTGTGAAGGGCCATAAAGCCGAAGTGGGGTGAGTTTACGGTTTAGGGTTCAGGGGCTTATGGTTGACCTTGAGAACTCAGGCTACACAAGAATCTGACAAGGGGGTTCGTAATCATAAGCTACGAAGATGAGGGTTTGGGCTCTGAAGGTGAAGTCATGAACCATCCTTCTTTTCCGGATGTTTTCCGCCTGAGGGTGATGCTTCACGTTCAGGGTCGAAGGGTACCCAAAAAAGGACCAAGATGCCCTTTGAATGTTTTTTTTGCATCTTCTTGCTTGTGAGGTAAAGCAGGCTCCTTCATGCGGTGTGAGGCCACAAGCCCTAAGCTTTAGCCCAAGACCTGAGACTTGCTCCAAAGGCTTGTACACGACGACTTTGTTCGAACTTATCATGCTAAGGTGTAATTACGAGCAAGGCAAATGCATTTTGACTGCAACCCTACAGTGAACTCAACAGATTCGAACGCGTGTGCATGAATATCACAGGTTCTTTGATGAGAGGGCACACTCTTCGAGTAGACAGTGGGCCATGGCGAGTTTGTAAAAATTTGTCAAAAAGTTGAAATGTCGCAGTTGAAATTGTTTTTGCAAAGCTGATTCTCAGGGTCGAAGACCCAAGCCAAGCCCTAGAGACACGAAAATCTAGACACCCGTAGTACGTGACACCGTGTTCTTTGCATGGCAAAACTCAAATCGTGCCCTCGAAACCCATCAGCGGTGTTAGGCTTCGGCCCAGGCTTCGGCTTCGGCTTGGCTTAGGCTTAGTAGACTTCGGCTTAGGCTTAGTAGGCTGAGGCTTAGGCTTAGGCTTAGGCTTCCGTATTTTGGTCAGTGAGGTAATGGGATTGGGATTTGGAGGTTGGGGAAGGACTAGGGTTAGGGGGCTTGGGCGAGGGTTTAGGATTTTGGGTGTGGGGGTTTAGTGGTTTAGGGATTTAGGTTGGGATGTGTCCCCTAATACTAACAGTCCTTAATTAGGATTATAAATATTAAGGACTGCTATGAAGGGACACATCCCAAGGTTCAGGGCTTAGTAAGGTTTGTGGTTTGGGGGTCTGCGGTTGGTTGCCCTGAGCCTGATTTAACTTTTTTAGGGGTTGAGGGCTTAACATTCTAGGTTTGGGGGGTTCAGTCTATGGGCCCTCAGCCCCATTGGGTTCAGGGTTTAGGGATTAGGGTCTATTGGCCGCGAGGTGGAGCATGCCATTCCGGTGATTGAGGAGCAGCAGGCCACATATCTCTTGGTGGCGGCAGGGATGTACTCATTCTCAGATGACGAGCTGCCCTACTGCCTTCAGGCTGACCCTGAACTCTGCGCAAAGTCAGGTAGCACCTAGCTCACCACGAAGCCCGCAGGGGTTCAAGAGAGTTCCAGAACATCAAGTTGGGTTTAGGGGCCCTACAACTAGGAGCCAGGGTGGCGGGTGGGTAGGCCCTCCAATGGTTAAGATTATTCTTGAGGCTTTGTGATGCCGCTAATTTCGCAGAGGGTCATCAGTTTTGGCCACAACCCTACTCACGAGTTTTGGACTCTGTCTGGGTGGCGCAGGCGAAGAAGGGCTGGACGACGGGCATGACAGTGAGATACAGCTGCGACCGAGGATACTGGGATTTAGTATAGCATTTACGGGTTGTCTCTAACTCATAAACTGTAAACCTAAAATCCCCCCAAAACGTCAATCTGTCAGCTGGCAGGCTGAACAAGTTAGACGGACTATAGGTTCTCTGGATTCCAGTCGGTTCTTAAGCTTCTTCATTGTGCGGGTGCCCGAAGTGTTTTAGGGTAGTCTCTACGATGTGCAACCATGCCCTCATTAAGGAATTCTGGCAAACTTATCGCAGCTTTCCTAGCATGATTTGCGGACTACGAATTCCTCAAAATACTCAGAAGGGATCCTAACATGGTTTACGGACTATGACCTCTTCAACATGTAGTGGGAACCCTCATCTGATCCAGGAAGCCTCAAATGAGAAAGGGGCCTTAACAAAATTCAAAGGATGAGAACGGACCAGTCCTTGACTTAGAGTATTTTAGCCCTACACGGTAAACCCGTAGCCCTAAACCGTTCGTCCTCGAGCCTAAACAGGTAGTTCTCCAAATTAGGGTCCCGTTTGAGTGTCCTTCTGTGAAGGGTGCCGCACTATTTCAGGGGCCCAAGAAGGACCTTAATTTACAGAATTACGTACTCTCACCCTATTCTTTGGGATGTCCCCAATAATTCTACCCGTCCTTAATGGCGACTACAGTATAGTACCCCCTATCATAGTCCCTATTAAGGACTGTTAGTATAAAGGGGAACATCCCAAAGTTTTCTGTCTCTTGGAAGTTGTGGGTCGCTGTTTTTGGGGCCGAGCCACAAATCAGCTAAGGATATGCTGGCCAAGCGTGGACCACTCAGGATGGTGTACAGCTTTGTAAGGATGATTTTTTGGGTGGATTTGAGGTTTTTGTTGTTTCAGGAGAGGCGTTTCTCACGAGTTAGGGTTTAGTTAGGGTTTTCCTTTTTCTTCCAGAGTGAATTACAAGTCGCCCCGCTGTCGTGCGACCCCCTGAACCCCGAACTCCGCATAAGGATAGTAAAGGAACCACAAATGGGTTTTATAGGGTTTAGGGTGTAGCCCCCAGAATACCCTTAATAGGCATGATAGTACCCCCTATTATAATCCCTATTAAGGACTGTTAGCATAAGGGGGAACATCCCAAGTTTATGGTTTAGGGTTTAGCCCCCATAAGACCCTTAGGGTTTAGGTCTCGGGGATACTTTTAGGCTCATTGGGTACTTATAAGTAGGGTTATAAGTACCCTAAGGAGGGGTTGTAGGTCCTAGTTACCACACTTATAACCCTACTTATAACTACCCATCAACCTCCAAGTACACGACCCAGGTTTGCCACTTGTGGCAACGACGGTGCCTGGAAGTTCGACGCCAGCCAAAGGCCCCCACGGCAGGGTTTCACCTTACATCTCCTGATGAGATTAAGGGGGTATAAGGATGGACCCCTAGAAGGGACCCTATATCTTATTCCCCAAAATTAACCCCTATATACATACATATATGTGTGTACCTTATATAGCCCCTCTATACCTAAGGCCCCTTATAACCCCCTAACCAAACCCTAATAAGATCCCTTATAAGGGTCCCTCCCTTAGTCCCTTGATGTAATTGGACTCCTCCGGGGAGGCCCTTTGGGAGCTACGGTCGACATGGACACTTTACGAAAATAAGGGAGCCCGAATATAGACCCACAAATAGTAGGATTCCCTTAGAATAAGGAGCCCAATAAGGTACCCCTGATTTCGGAATCCCCACACATGCAGCTTCCTGGTGTAGGATTAGTTTTAGATTGCCGCCTTCGCCGTGTTTTCGGAGGACCCGGAAACTTATACATTGTCGGGGGACTACATCAATGTAATGTGATCCTGCGGAATCATGTTCGGAAGTGTTAGAAAGATGTGGGAGTGCATGGCATTCAGCATTGCGAGTTGGGGTTGGGGCTTTAGGGAATAAGCGCTTCCGAAATAGTCCGAAACCCTATCAGGTCCCCAAACCCTAACCTTAAACCCTAAACAACACCTTAAACCCTAAACCTTAAACCCTAGACAAAAAACCTTCCGCCCGAAACCCTAGGCCCTGAACCTTGGCGTTCCTCCTTCCTGCTGAGGTGTTCCCTCGTAGGCTGCGGCGCCCTTGAGGAATTTCTTCAGCCCAGGCCTCAGGTTGCTTTTAGGATGCCCAGGGTACCCTGGTTTCCGCCTATGTTTCCTTTTGTTTCGAAGTCTCGGTGTGATAAGTAATCCCCATTAAAGCCTTATAGAGGGTCTTCCCTTTTTTGATATCCTGACAAGTCTTCCCGATTCTGCTAAGCACCCGAAACCACATCTCTACACCCTGCACCCTAAACGGCTGCACTCGGTAGTTGACGAGCCAAAGATGAAAAGGCCGCGCGAAGCACCACAACAGCCATGTTTAAAGCACGTTCTGTAGGGCGTAGCTTAGGGTCTAGACTAGTCTAGGACTGTCCGTATACAGTTGCAAAGGTCTTTCGATTGGGGAGATTCTGATGACTGGCGCTGGGCTCAGATCATCTGGTTTGGGTACAGAAATAAATAAACAAATATATGTATATATATATATATATTATTTACTTATTTATTTATTTGTTTATTTTTTTATTTGTTTATTTATTTATTTGATTATTTATTTATTTATGGCAAATCGTCATTTTCAAAAGCTACAGGGCGTTTCTCTCGGGCTTAGGGCATCTGGTGTCTACTAGATCGGCCACCCCCCCCCCCCCCCCCCCGCACACAACAAGGTGGTTGACTGGGCATTCCACGCTGAACAATCTAACCTTGAGGTTCAAGCTGTCAGAAGTAAGTGACACATATGTGGGTACTCGTAGTTCTCCAAATTAGGATCCCTTTTTTGGGGTCCCCCATAGAAGACAGCACCCTTAAGATAAAGAATACTTCACCCTTAAAATACGGACCCCAAGAAAGGGACCCCAATTTAGTGAACTACCCATGCTCCAAAGGGACGAGTCAATGAAGATTGGGGTATACCTGCATCTTCGAGATCTCCCAGTGAGGCCCCTCTCCCTTTTTGACGTGTCCTAGGCCCCTTGTAAGACTACCAACCCTGAACCCTGAACCCTAAACCCTAAACCCTAAACCCAATACAAAAAAGGGAGCCCTGCCATGTTGCTAGGTTCGGGGGGTCTAGGATTCAGATTCCCCGCTCAACAGCGCCTCAAAGCTGCCCTTTCAAAGTCTGAAAACCCTAAATAACTGTGTTCTTGCCCCGCTAGGGCTGACAGAATCAGAAGCCCTAAAGCCCAGAGTTCATACAACGCAAATGTAGTACGTTTTTGGCCGACATGGGTCGAGGACCCCAAGGATTTTTCGGGTTTGGGGGGGTTGGGGGGGGTTGCTTGTGCTTTTGGGTCAATATCGTAAACCCCATGTCGATTACCCTAAACCCTAAACCCGAAACCCTAAACCCTAAACCCTAAACCGCGCATGGGCCTCCAAGTAGGGGGTCCTTGATGAGAGGCGGGAAGCCATGACCATGGCCCTGAGCTGAGCAACTCCCGAGCGCAAGGGATTTGAGGGCTTGGGGTTTGGGGTTTGGGGTTTAGGCTTTAGGGTTTAGGGGGGGCTCTCTGGGAAACTTCGGAGATGAGGGTTTAAGGTGGGCTGAGGGAGGGTGATTTTGTTTGGTTCCGGGAGTTTTCACAAGCCCTAAACCTTAGACCCCAAGCCATGGTAGGTTTTTGTGAAGGTGTATTGCTCAGGGCACGGATGGGCGTAGGACAGCAACTATCTGCGCCTGTCGATCCCACATCCAACAGCCTAGACCGTAAACCCGAGAAGCCCTACGCAAGGCCAAAAGGCCTAAAGCCCTAAACCCCAAAAGTGGCCCTGGAACCCTCAACCATAAACCCCTAAACCTAAACTTTGTAATTAACTTTCTTTCAATTCACGCCATGCCGGCTTTTGATCCCTCCCGCCCCTTGTGACTGTGGCAGACCGGCAGCCACGACCTCGACCGGAGCTACGTGGGCGAAACTGCCGACCGCCAGCAACGACGGGTGAGGATGGAGGGGTTTGGGCGTATAGTGTTTACAGGGCTTGGCGGGGCTTATCGGACTTATACTATGTAGGCCTCGTAGGCCTTATAGGGCTGGTTCAGGGTTTACCTTGGATGGAAAGCCCCCTATTTCCTCCTAAACCTAAAACCCCTAAACCCTACATCCCGAACCCCCAAAACCTAAAGTCTATGGAGTATCGTACGATGGGTTGCGCGCCCACTTTTATGCACACTTAGTCGCCAAGTCTGTGTGTACTGGTGTTATTTTCGTGATAAACAAACCGACAGGCCCCACGAACCCCAGAGAGCCAGAACCCTGCACCCCAAACCCAGAAGCCCGTACTCTCCATTAACCCCAACTGTTCAAACCCTAAACCCCGAATCCCAAGCCCCAAGCCCTAAACCCTACTAAACCCACTATCCCTGCCAACCGCCAACCTGAGGTTCATTTCACATGCTCGCCTGGCTATCGCGGCCGGCCGGTCGCTTTGTGCCACGAAGGAGGCGGCGACAAAACATGCACCAATGTTGCTCATTTTTAGACCCAGGAGTAACCTAGGAATAAACGGGGCACCGTTTTTGGTTTCAAGGGGATTATCGGGGAACCCCAACCCTAAATAAAGCAAACAAGGGCCTACGTACTCCGGGTCCCAGATTTTTAACCGAGCAGCAACTCTAGAACCCCGTTGCATCGTCGTACTCCAAAAAACGATAGCTGTGGAAAAAACCCGAAGAAATTGCCCCCCCCCCCCCCCCCCCCCCCCCCCCCCCCCGGGCCAACATTCTATATTCTGTACACTGATATCCTTGAAAAATGAGAGTACCCCTTAAACTAGCAGCCCTTAACAGGGAATATAAGGGAGGGTACTATAATCCCGATGAAGGACTGTTAGTATAAAGGGGAACATCCTAAGTTGGAATCGTCATTTGCCATCCGCTCTGTGTCTTCTTGATGTCTTTCATCGTTCACACTTTCGGCAATCTGCCTTGGTGTCTGTTGTGTTTTTTTGATCTACTCCTGAGTTGGTTGTTGCTATTGCTTACGTCCGAATATCCAGCATGTGTTCATCGTCACCCTTGCAAGAACTATAGTATAGTCGGATTGTCTTTGTTGCGCCAGTTGTTCCTGCATCTCGTCAAGAGTCAGGTCCTCTGTTGGCCTGAAGCCACCATGCCATTGCTCCAGAACTGCGTTGCCTTGCGCACGCTTCTATAAATGCATCTCTGCACATTGACATGAAGAGCTGTACAGCACACTTACTTACTTACGTTGGCTTACTTGCACTTAAGGAGAACTCATCGCAAACCAAAGTAGCCCTCAACCGCCAAAGGGAGTTTACGAACAAAAGGGACCCCTGTAGTGGACCCCCAAGCAGGATTCCCTTATAATCAGGACCCGAATAAGGTACCCCTAGTTTCGGAAGCCCCATTATCACTGCAGGGCGCTGGAGCATGTCTGACGGCTGCGAGCAGTTTCAGACCTCCCTGAAGTGCCGCTGCAAGCCGCATTGGGCCTCGCTCTCGGTGACCCAGGGGACTCCAATACCCCTTGATTAAGGAGTATTCCTTAAATGATAAAAGGGTTTTAACTTACAATAGGGTTCCTTATATGGCTTAAGGAAAAATGCCGTAACTAAAGGGTCTTGGAGTCTCTGGCGAGGCAGGTCCCAAGATCTTCCAAGGCAGCTTCGTTGGGGAAGGTTCCTTAGCGTAGGCTTTATGTACGGTTGTAGGGTTCAGGGTAGTGCGCTTTTCATTCCAAAGTCCTGAATGAAGCCATTTGGGGCAGATGTGGATACCCATGGTTTGCTCCACGGCGTCGACCAGCCACAGGTCCACACGAGCTCACGATCCCAATCCCTCTTTCGTACGTAGAGTTTAAAGTTTAGAATTCAGGGGTTAGTAGCAATTAGGGTAGTATGACTTAGAAGACCCGCACAAACTGCTCACTTGAAAGCGGAATCAGAAACAAATTTTCGGGGAACCCCTGTAGGCTTGTAGACCTAAAGGTCAATTCACTGTTTTCGCCCCCCACCCCCCCCAACCGCCCTCTTGAGCCTTAAAGCCCACGAAACCCTGTACCATAAAGTTCCTTATTGAAAGCAGACCTCGGCCAATGTGGCCAGACCTTTCTCGGGCTCAGGTCAGGTGTGATGGCTGGCTCGGGACAGACTGCAAGGCTCGCTGGCCGAAACCCTAAGCTCATGGGTTCCCCTGAATAGCCTCGGGGGGGGGGGGGGGGGGGGGTGGTAGTATAGAGGGGGGTAGTAGGGGAACCCATGATAGGCCCCAAACCCTCAGGATTTTGGGGTTCTCTTCGAAGTGTCCCTCTGATTGGACTTCAAGAAGGATCTTGTAGAAGAGCATGCTGAGACTGGTTTCAAGCTGTCGGCCAAGGTTCGGGTCCAGGGCTTCGGGGTTTCAGGGTTTCGGGGTTTAGGGTTAGAAAAAAAATGCACCCTAAACCGCAGCTCGCGAAACCTCACGAAGGAGTGGTATGGCTGCAAGGCCAACACTGAAGCCTACGATTGGTGCGAGGCCGGGCCAGCAACTCCCACTAAGGCCAGAAGAGAAAACAGCAAAAGGACCATGGTCTGGTACGCAATAGAGGGGTTTGGGGTTTGAGGGTTCAGGGTTGTGGGGTTTGAAGGTTTAGGGCTTCGCGGCTTAGGGGAGTTCAAGCTAGACTACAACCGACATCTTTCGAGCTTCTCGTAGGAACCCCAAAGTGAGGCGGGGTGGCTTCTGTAGGTTTTGAGCTTGAGGTTTTTAGTGGCTGTACACGGCTTATTCCCCAAGGCAGGGGTTCTTGCGTTCAGAGTCAAAGAGGAGTCAAAGAGGTATTGGTCGCTGCTCACAACTTTCGCCCAGGCGTAGCGTGGGTTTTTCTCTCGGTCGAAGGCAGGCCCTCGCATAGGATAGGGGCCTGAATAATTAGAGTAGGGTTTTGGGCTTCGTATAGTATAACTATATCGTGACCACAATGGAATTCCATTAGTGGAAATTATTCCGACCCCTATAGTAGGCGTTGCTGGGTTTGTGTTTTCTGTGCCTTGCCGCATGTGCGGTCTCACCGAAGTTCCCTGTGCATTTCGTGAGCTGTGCTCCAGCAACAGTCTCTCCCCCACGTTTTTGCGCATGAATCCCTTGGTGTCACCAAATTGCGGATGTCCTGGTTCTTTGATTTCTGTTCCAAAATCGAGTGCTCACCTCAGTCCTGCCTTGGACCGTGCCCGCCACATTCCCGGGCGCACGCTCCGCGCAGATTCGCGAGATGCTCCGGCCACACCCGTGGACATGACATGTTCCTTGCAAGGTGCAGCACTTGAACCTCAGTGACACATAGTGGCACTTGCGATGTGCGAGGGGAGGTCTTGCATGGGGTCTGCGCTGGCATAGTAGGCTTCATGCAGGGTTAACGCCACAGCGTGAGCTCTAAACCCAAAACCTTAGACCCCACGTCGAATTGCGATGTCTCGGGCTGGGCCTTTCTGCGACCTCCAAGGCAGGCAGCAAGCCAGGAGTCCTAAACACAACACAAAACCCTTCACACTTGAAATCAACCGTCTAGGAGTCCAGGAGCGTCGACGCCTTAAACTATCTTAAACCCCTAAGCCCCAAGCTCCACGACTATATCAACTATAGTGCGACTGTATCGGCTGGAAACTCAAAAAGCATTCGAAATTGGACCGCCTTAAGCCTTAAAAACCCATAAACCCTAAACCCTAAACCCCACACCCTGAACCCTGAACCCTGAACCCTAAACCCTAAACCCTAAACCCTAAACCCTAAACCCTAAACCCTAAACCCTAAACCCTGAACCCTAAACCCTAAACCCTAAACCCTAAACCCTAACCATCCTCCACGGCCAGGTAGAGCCACAGTCCTGCCCTTTGTCTGCCCGCGACTTCTGGGGCTCTCCCTGCTTGCTTATCTGAGTGTGGTTCAGGGTTTCAGGGTTTCAGGGCTTCAGGGCTTCAGGGCTTCAGGGCTTCAGGGCTTCAGGGCTTCAGGGCTTCAGGCTTCAGGGTTTAGGGTTTAGGGTTTAGGGTTCAGGGTTCAGGATGCAGGAGCTGAGTAGGCGACTTTTGACTTTTTTGGTGTACTACAACTCCTGTACAAACACAAAAGTTAAGCTGCTTTTCCCTACTCTAGCCTGAAGGAGCCCTTTGGGAAAGGTCAGGGCTGATTACGGTTTATAAGAAAATGGGCTGTAAACGGCAAATGTGGGGTTTATAAATTTAGGTTTGGCCTTCAATCCAGAAATCATCAAAAATCCCTATGTGGTCGAAATGGAGCATTCCTGAACTGGGCTTTCTTTTGGGGTTTAGAGCTTTGGGACTAGGGCTAGGGCTTAGAGCTTGGGGCTTAGGGCCCCCGAAGCTCCAACATGTGCCAGGCTCCGAGCCTGCCTGGGACTACTGCGTGAACGACAACTTCGACATCCACTGGAAGCCAAAAGCAGTTGCAGACAGAGGCGAAGCCTAGACATTGGGATGTTCCCCTTATACTGACAGTCCTGTCATAGTGATTAGAACAGGGGGGTGCTATAATCCCTATTAAGGACTGTTTGTATAAGGGGGAGCATCCCAACCTATAATTACAGGGTTTAAGGCTGCCCAATTCCTCTCCCCCCCCCCACTCCAGCCAATGGAATTTTCCCAGCGTTCGCCAACCCCCATAGACAATAGAACTCACAAAACTGAGGCCTGCGACAAGAAACCACACACCCTGAATTCCCGTATGGTGCTGAGTCGGTTAGCCTTCAACTTGCTTGGAACCCGTATTTCGCCTGCTGCCTTTGCTGAAGCCATCGCCCCTTGGCGCAGAATCTTCACTGCCTCCCTGTCCAGCCGGGATCGGCTTCGGACTTGCTTGGATACCACAAAGCCCAACCCCCCCCCCCTCCCCCCAAGTAAAGCCCAAAGAGCGTAAACCTTTCCCCCTGACAACCTCAACCAACAAGTCCCACATGTCCGGAATCCTCTTCGCCCCTCAGGCATCCTGCCAAACACGGCAGGGCTGTACATAACCTTCGCCCTTGCTGCGGCCGTGTTGGCATGTCTTCGAGGGAGACATGCGGAATTCCGGGTCCTTTCCCCATAGGTTTTGGATTTATATAGGGCTTATGGTTTAGAGTTTAGGGCCTGAATGGTGTAGTGAGTAGTGTTTTCTTTTTTGGCTTGGTTGGGGGGGGGGGTGGGGGGTGGGGGGCCCTTATCAAAATGAAGGTACAAACTTTATAGAATGGTTGCAACACCGTGACATAGTCGAACCCTGAACCCTGCAAGGTAGTGGTTCTCATCAAGGTACTTCCTCTAGTCGGCGGCGCTGTTTGAGTTCTGGCTCTTAAATCATGCTACGCAGTAGAAAGGAAACGTACCCTAGCAAGAGTTCGGTTGCGCTGCCTCGGGGCTCAGGGTCTCGGAGTTGAACGCCCTCTAAAACCTCCCACAAGCTCAAGAGCACAAGCGTGATCTCAAGGGCTTTTTGCCGTCATCTCCTGGCACCCGGCCACCCATCCCAAAAACACACCCAAATCCCTAAGCCCTAACCCCTAAGCCAAAAGTCCATCCAAAGCACCAGGAAGCCCCAAAGCACGAGGATCCCTCATTTAGGGTTCAGGGATTTTAGGGCTTCGGGGTGGAGGGGTGCATACGCCCTGTAGGGCTCCAGTGTTTCCCCTCCAGCTCCCCCAAATCTTGGCCAGGCTCTTTCATTCTTTTGCTTCCTTCACTTGACAGAAGTCGGAGCCCTTGTGGCTTAGGGTTGAGGGTTTAGGCCCGTGGGTCGGGCTTGGGGGTTTCTGGGTTTTGGAGTTGCAGAGATGAAGACTGATCGCTTGCAGTGGGTTGTTGAAGATGGTCTTTATGGCTTAAGGTTTATCGTTCAGGGTTTTTGGGTCTGTGGGGTAAAAATATTCCTAAACTCTGAACACCCTTTTGCGACATTCTTGGGTCTCTCTTGAGATGGTCTGAGCCTGAAACCTCGAACCGTGAGCCCATACATGAATGGTGTTTTCTTTACCTTCCGTGGTTCAAAACCGCCCGTGACATCAAGGACCTTAAGAGCGGGCGTCAAGTTGTAGGGAGCTCTTAGCCCCCACAGGAGGCGATTCTTGCAAGCCGAGGCCATGGCAAAGTTTTGCGCTGGCGCTTCGCGGCTGCGGGCGCGCCGGAATCTTGTTAGTAGCAGAGGTTTAGCGTGTGGGTGTAGGGTTTAGTGTTTAGGGTTTAGGGTTTGGGGTGTACGATTTTTGGCAGCTGTCATCCCTGATCATGGACCCTAGCTAGGCCTTGAACCCGAAGCTCAAGTCCAAACGCGTACTCTGCGGCTTCGTTGCGGCCGATGCTCGTGATGCTCGTGGTACCCTCGACCCTAAACTCTAAGATCGTGTAATCCTAAAGCCTAAGCCACTTCTCCGATAATTTGGTTTGGATGTTGTCGCGCACAAAGCTCCGCCAGTGAGCCTTAACAAGGCCTTAGTGGGGGTTAGGGTTTAGGGTTGAGGGTTTTTGCGTAGCTGAGGGTATCCGGAGATCCCTGTACCCCTAGGTTAGGTTTTTCTTAGATAATGTAGTCTAAGTGTACATTCCTAAGCAGGGGAGTCCTGGTTTTTGAAGACCCTCGCCGTTTACTGGCAGATCGTCGTATTCCTTCGGCGATGTCTTTCCAGAACACCTGGAGCCACCCGACGTCGCTGGAGCTGACCCAGCCTGTTTACTCTATTCGGGCCGAAGAGCGCGTTAAGGGCTGCGTAGTTGGGCTCGGGGTTCACAGCTTTAGGGTTAGCAGGGTGCTCACGATCCTTTGCGGGGGTTTGTTGTTCACATGAGGGATGTTTTTTTTGACGGGGGGGGGGGGGGGGGGGGGGTCCTACTTCTTCAAGTTGCATCAAAGCCAGCTGATGCACAGACCTCTTTTGTGTGGCGGGTTTGTGCTTTAGAGCTTACAGGGGCCTCGGATCGCAGAGACATGTCCAAGCCCAGCATGTTGCAAGTGCTTGATGCTGGGTTAAGGGTTGAGGTTTGAGGTTGCTTGCTTGGAGGTTCATGGGTAGTTATAAGCAGGGTTATAAGTATGGTAGCTATACCTATAACCCTTCTTAGGGTACTCATCTCCCTACTTATAAGTACCCATGAACCTCCAGGTACTGTAGGGTGGCCTTGCCAGGAATCGTCATGTGGGACATTCGCAACGCCTGCTACGCAGGCCTTCGCACCTTTTCCCGCTCCTGGTTCTCGATCGGCATTGGACACTTTGCCCAAAGAGCCCAACACCCTTAATTAAGGAACACCACATTGAACAATATCAAAATCCTTACTCTGAACCAAGGTATACTCCTTAATTGCCCTATAAACCCTCAACTCTAAACCCCTTTACTCCTTAGTGACCCTACAAACCCTACACCCTGCACCCAAGCCCTAAACCCCTTACCCTAAGCCCTCAACCCTAACCCCTAAGCTCCTAAACCCTGAACCCTAGTTTAGGACCCTAGACCCCAAGCCCTAAACCCTAAACCCTAAACCCTAGTTTAGGACAGCCCTAAACCCCAAACCCTAAACCCTAAACCCTATAGTTTAGGACTCTCTGGCTCCCTGGGTACCCCTTGGGCCCGCGCGAGGCTCGACTGCAATTGCAGATGCCTCCTCAAGGCGCCGCGGCTCTCCCACTCCTCGGACCCCAAGCTCAATTCTCCTCTAGACTAGGGTTTAGGGTTTAGGGTTTAGGGTTTAGGGTTTAGGGTTTAGGGTTTAGGGTTTAGGGTTTAGGGCTTCTCAGCCCTAAACCCTAAACCCCTCTCCTGGCGCTCCTGGCAGGCTGCTGCAGAACACGCGGGACATCCTGACTGCGGCCCTGCTCGGAGCTTAGCTGATGACATGAGCACCCTAAACCCTAAACCCTAAACCCTAAACCCTAAACCCTAAACCCAGCATGGTGCGAGCCTTCCAGGAATCACGCGCGCGCGGCTCAGGCGGGCTGCTTGGGTCTGTTGACTTCGCCCTGGAGAATCCCATGGCTGGGGTCCAAACTGTAGAACCCCAAACGGGCATGCATAGCTTGTTTGCGAAATTTGTTCGGGCTTGGTGAAAAAGTAACTATTCACGTGTTCCAAGGACAGCTCTTCAATGTTTGGGGGGGCGCAAGCAAATTCTGAAAGCCCTAAGCCTTGACGCAGAGACCCCAATTGAAGGTTGCACCCCCTATTGAGCAGGAATTGTGGCAGAGGCCTTACTTAAGGTGTATTGGCGTCGCTGGGCTCCTGAACCTTAAACTTTAACCCCTAGACCCTGAACCCTAAAACCCCCCAAAAGCCCAAAAGCCCTCAAACCCTGAACCCTACGAGGGGATCACCCAGATGCCCTACCATCTGAACTCTTGCTGGGTGTAGGGCTCACTGTAAGGCATGTTGGGTATGTTTCGAACATCACACTTTGCAGGAGATCACAAATTGGGGGTGTCATCGGCAAAGGGTTGTGCTCATGTCTTAAAGTAGGTAGCTAAAAGTCAAACCGTGAAGCCTGAACCCTGAACCCTAAACCCCGAGTGTTCCTGGGAGCCCAGTGAGGCCCAGTGGTACCCTTTTCCTTTTCTTGGGGTTCAAGGTTCCCTTATGAAGCAATCAACCCCAAAAAGGCGTACCCTTATTATAATATGGTTACTAGGCGACCAAGATTCAGGGTTCAGCCGGTTTAGGGCTTTAGGGGTCAGGGCTTGAGGGTTTAGGCTTTGGGGTTTAGAGTATAGGGTTTAGGGGGTTCAGGGTTTGTTCTGTTGGGATGGATGGTTTTAGGGTTTCGGGCTCGATGGTTTGCTGGGAGGGTTCTTAGGTGCAGCCGAGGCTCTTGATTGGCGTGCTTTGAGGTTTAATCCCTTCCCCCTTTTTATTACAGACCCCCCTAACAATAAAAATACTTTCCGGAAAATCCTGCCGAAACCGACCCCGCCTTTTAAACCCTATTCCGAATTGGGGGGGTGGTTCAGGCCTCCAATCAACCTCTCAACACGAACAAAAAACCCTCCGAGGTTTAATTAGGGTTGGGGGTCTAGGGTTAAGGGTTGAGGGCTTAGGGTTAAGGGTTTAGGGTTTAGAATCCAGCCTTTTCGTTACTTGAGTAACCCTGAAGTCTAATATTGCGACATTTCGATAAGAACACCCCCCTAATGATGAAAACACATTTCGAATTTTTAAAGGGGGGGGGGGGGGGGGGGGGGGGGGGGGGGGGGGGGGGGGGGGGGCGGACCGTCCGTTTAATATCAGGGGGAAGGGATTAGGGGTTCTGGGGCTCAAGGGTTTCTAGGGTTCAGGGTGAGCCCTAAACCCTAAATACTAAACCCTAAACCCTACCCTAAACCCTAAACCCTAAACCCTGTTTGGCGCATCATGCTCAGGTAGCAGGAAGCTGTTTGCACGATCGCTGTAACATGATTTCGGGTTTTGCCATGGGAGGTAGAGACGATGGCTCGATGACGATGTGGTATAATGACCGAGCATCTTCTTCCTGGACGCGGACATGGGATACAGGGAATATTCGGTGATGCCAGTGATGGGAACGGAACATCTATGTCCTGGACGACGATGTTGAGAACTGGCATAAGGCATACTGCAGATGTGATGATGGTGTGATTTGGGATATTAATTGGATGAAGGGTTCTGGCAAAACCCTGACGTGTCGTGTACGTATAGTCACACTGTCATGTCAGTTCATGCTTGAGAGTGAGCCGCTGCAGCGATCGGGGCTCGAAGGAGAGCACTATAGCAAGGGTTTAGGGTTTAGGGTTTAGGGTTTAGAGTTTAGGGTTTAGGGTTTAGGGTTTAGGGTGCACAGGCGCCTAGCCATTGCGCGGGCGTCACAGGACTTGGACCACTCAAGGGGCAACCCGTTGGACAAATAGTGTGCCGCTTGCGAGGGATATGGGTATAATCGGTGGAGCACTTCAGGGAAAGCCCGTTGGAAACTTATTTGCCGTATATCCACCCGCTGGGATTTGCAACCTCAGGGATCCTCACGTATTCGCGGTGCGTGGGTGGCTTCGCTGGTGAAGGAATGGGCCACCTGGAACCAGCCCGTTGATAGGGATACGATCACCCTCGGACGACAATCTGCACCTATTCATTTGTATATAGCACCATGATTTTCCTACTAAGCCTTGAGCATCAACCTGTTTGCGGGCAAACTTCTCCAGAACGGTATATCTGTTCTACCTCTACTTGCAAACCCTAAACCCCTTAAGGGCGCGCGGGCAGGCCAGATGCCTTGGCAGGGCACAAGAACTCTATGACGCGCTGCGGCCGGGATCTCAGTTGGTTTGGCCCTGAAACGATGAAGAAGCCCCAGGTCCTCCCGGAGCCTCCAGTACTCCTTAATCAAAGAATATTCCTTAAACCTCATAAGGACCCCCTCATATATTGTAAGGAATACTCCTCACTTAAGGGGTATATGGGAGTCCCTGAGAAGCCCCAGGTCCCTGTCAACCGGCCTATGCTGTCGCAGATCTCCTGTGTTTAGGTCTTCTTAGGGCCTTCAAGTTTAGGTTTTGGGGTTTCGGAACTTTGCATTAAAACCCTATGTGCCCCAAGTCCATGCCCTTTGCCGACATACACGAAATACCTCTACAGTTGGGTTCAATGAAGTTCAATGGCCCTTAAATTCGAGGGTTTAAGATTTAGGGCTTACGGTTTAGGGCAACTCAGGCAAAGAACCTCACAGTTTAGGGCAACCCAGGCAAAGAATCTCCGCAGCAGCAAGCTGGCTGGGGAGGCAGGGTTCCTCAGGGCTTCGTGTTTGGGTTTAGGGTTTAGGGTTTGGGGTTTGGGGTTTAGGGTTTAGGGTTTAGGGTTTAGGGTTTCCGGGGGGGGCTTTCAGAGATTCCCGAGATGCCTTCACCTAAGGCAGAAATTCTCAAATCATCGTGGGGCCTGTGTTTCTTGTTAAGGAAGATTCGACAGCTGAGGCGTTTGGGAGTCTCTGGGGAGTTTGGGGAGGTGTAAGGCACCAGATGCACCCCTGGAAACTGATGGAACTCAACTTCGAAGTTGCCGCATCTTTCACTGAGGCTAGAAGGCTTTCAAGGAGCTTAAGGGTTTGGGGGCTAGAGTTTCGGGCCATGGATTTCTCAATTGCAGTCTTATCCTGCCCCTGCCTCATACCCTGCCTGGTTGAACCCAATAAAACCCCTAGGCCTAAAACGCCAAACCCGTAACCCCTAAATTTAAGAGCCTCCGGCTCAAGCCGCCGACCCCGCAGGAGAACAAGTTTAAGGTTTGGGGTTTGGTGGATTGGGTTTGCGGTTCGGGTCTGGGTGGGGGGGTGGGGGTAAGGGGGGGGGGGGGTAGGGTTTTTTCCAAAAGAGCCCCTATGCCCTGTGCGAAACCGCCTATGGTCCATGAGTTTACGCGGTGTGGGTGGCCTGTTCCTCCACGGAAAAGCTGCCGGGGTACCCCCCCCTACCCCCCCCCGGGTAAGGAGGGAAAGAGGGAGGTTTTCACCTCCAGAAACCCATCCAACACGCCGCCAGGGTCGGCGGACCCCCCAGACCCTAAATGCCAAGCAAGCAACTAAAAGCGACTTCCTCACGAAAGCCTCGTAGAAACTCAATGTTAGGCAATCCACTCTGAGGCTAGTCAGAAGGACTTTTGGATACCTGGCCCAGAACCGTCTTTAAACCCCCCACACCCCGAAACCCTAAAGCCCAAACCCCCTAACCCGAAGCCCCGACACCCCTGCTGCTGTCCTGAAAGGCTACCGACCCGGCTCCGCGAACCCAGCGCGCCTGGGACAAATTCGGCTAGGGTAAAAAGACTTAGGAGGGCTTAGGGATTTCGGGGTTTAGGGTTTGGTGTTTCGCACTTAAGGGGGGTTTAGGAGGCCAAGACTAGGCCTTCTTCAGTTAGGGTTCGGAAAACTTGGGAGCTTATCACCCTAGACCCTAAAGTAAGCCCTGAATCATAGTCCCACTTGCCAAAACCCAAGTGAATTTAAGTAACCCTAAGGCGCATGGACGAATCTTATGTGTACTTTTGGGGCAAAGGAAATCCTAAGCCCTTCAAGCTTCCAAACTTGAAAAATGAAGAAGAAAAAACGAGCATCGGTTTAGGGTTTCCAGATTCAGGCTCCAGGGTGTGGAGCTGTTGAAGCACTCAGTCATCTCTAAAAGCCTCAAACCCTGAACCCGAAGCCCCTAAGCCCCAAACCCTCGAGTCCACCATGTAGCTGCTGTTATCCCTAAACCCTGAACCCTAAACCCTCCATACCCTCCATATCCTCGATATCCTCCATTCCCTCACTCTTTAGCCCAGGCGGCGGGTCGCAGGTACGATATGCAACAACAGCCCCCCCCCCCCCTCCCCTGCCTCCCAAAAAATAGGTTTTCTGTTCTCTAGTTTGAAAAATGCTCCGAAACCCTAAGACATCCTAAGACCTCTAGAATGCGGCCCTTAACCAAATGCACCTTCTGAAAAACATGATAACAAAAATCAGCAACTTAAGAAAACTTGGAAGCCCACCCCACACAACCCCAAACTCTATGCAAAACCCTAAACCTCTCCGTTGTTAAAGGGGATAGGATAGAGTATCGAATCCTACGAGCCCCCAAGAAACCCAAGCAAGTGTCTGCAGGAGGGTGGTCTTGGAGCTCCCATGCTCGGCGAAGGCGAGAATTTCGGGCCTAATATCCGGGTCGATGGCTAGTATTCTTCCCTTATGGTCCCTACAGAATTATACTATAATAACCCCTCAACAGCCTCTTCTAATTATCCAGGCCCCCATAATAAAGGTTGAGGGTTTTCTGTTCAAGGCCTAAGGTAAGGGTTTTGGGTTTGAGGCATGAGGGGTTGACGGTGTAGGTTGTTTTTGGGAGGACTTGCTCAGGGTACTGTTAACATAGTTTGATCATGCTTTTTTTGTATTACCAAAGAAACAGCACAGCATTATGGTTCATGCCAGGGTTCTGAGTGTAGTATAGCTTGGGGTTTACAGGTTATCGTGGTTCAGGGCCTAGGGGCCTAGGGAGGTTTGGGATGGAGGGCGTTTTTGGGAGTTTTTGTTGTTTGGGGTCCTTGGTTTAGGTTGTGCGGATGGGTTGGGTGCTTGGGGTTTTGGAGGTATCATTGAGGTGTGTAGAGGCGTACGGACCTAGGGGTTTGAGTTTTGGAGGTTTCAGAGCGCGGGGTGTTGGAGAGACGGGGACATGGGGGACTTCAGAGACCAAGCTGCGGATTTCAGAAACTGTACAGCCAAGGGTATTGTTTGGAGTGAGGGCTGCTAATTTGCACGGGAGGCCCGGCTGAACCCTAGCCTGAACCCCAGTGCCACGCAGGTGTTTGCGCAGAGGACTTGGAGAGACAGCGTTGCTGGCCAGGTCGGTCAGCACAACTGCTTGTGGATCACAGCAAGGACAGCAATAGTGCCCTGTCACCCGGGTACATGCAGTATTTGTATACATGCCGATGTTTCTTGGTGATTGATCCATATTTACATGTGTGTTTGTACTTGTTGTGTTCACATCTATTGGCTTCATGATGTACTTTTACACCTGATATTATCATGCATAAAGGCTATCTACCTAAGTGGCCCCAGAAAGCCCCTTTGTACCCCCGAGGGCGCGCCTTGTAACGGGTCCAAGTAGGCCTTTGGGATGTTGCATTATGTTGCAGAATCGGTTTTTCAAAGGGCTTAAGAGGAGTCTTTCTGCCCTAAACCCCATTCCCACTGAACCTTATGCACTTAACCCTTAACCCTTAACCCTGAACCTAAACCCTAAACCCTTTAACCCTGAACCCTGAACCCTTAACCCTTAACCCTAACTTCGTCCGTAAGGTACGTATGCCTCTTTTGCAGGTCAGACTTCCAAGGTGCGCCGCTGCTTTCAAGCCATGCTCTGCAGCAGCCTCAGCTGCTTCGGCTGTGGACTGGGTTTATGGTTATTTAGGGTTTAGGGTTTAGGGTTTAGGGCTACTACTTGGAGGTTCCTGGGTAGTTAGAAGTAGGTTTATATGTACCCGAGATAGGGTTCCAGTTGCCAGGACGATGACCCTACCGATCAGAGCTACCTACCCATGAACCTCCAAGTAAGGTTAGGGTACAGGGCTGAGGTTCAAAGATTACAGGGTTTTAGGGCTTCGGGTTCAAAAGTTTAGAGTTCTGGGCTTAGAGTTTAGGGCCTTTAAGGGTTTCCATGTTTTAGGGCTTAGGGTCCGCCCTGCCGCTCAGGGAACAACCCGTGAAGCTTTTGCCAAGCGGGAGCAGCCTCGTCACCCCGCCGAAGCTTGGAGGCTTGAGAGACAGTTTGTGGAGGTCTTTGCTTGGCAACGTTTTTGTTGGAAACACATATGAAGAAGCACTACAGCAAGCGTAAACAAGCATATAGTTATAGCTATACCTACATCCATCTATACCGATAATACCCACCCCCCCCCCCCCCCCCCCCACATCTCTTAAGTTAAGGAGGGAAAACCCAATCGCCGATCAGCAAAGCAAACACAACATCCAATTACATGGCCTGACCGAGTGTTGTTACTAGGCCACTGTACAGGTCTACTGCTACAAAGTCTTGTACCCCGAAACCCCAACTGCGCATGCAGGTGGATCGCATGGTCCGATGAGCCCTGCCATTGTCATCCCTGTCTTCGGCTGAGGGTTCAACCCTAAAACCCTAAATGTAAACCCTACACCCTACGCCCTAAACCCTAAACCCTACTTAGGGGTTAAGGGTCTATATGGCTTTGGGGGTTGGGGACCCTGGGCCTCGGTTCCTCGGGCTTGCCCCGAGGGACGTCGGCGCACGGCCTTTCAGCCAAGCAGCTGCTGAAATCGGGGAGGTTATCCTTCGATTTTGTGTGGAAATTTCCGGCCTGAGGGTTAGGGTCTAGGGCTTAGGGCTTAGGGCTTAGGGCTTAGGGCTTAGGGCTTAGGGCTTAGGGCTTAGGGCTTAGGGTTTAGGGTTTACTGCGGCAGGCCGAAAGTTCGTCGCACTCACAACATAGCACACGAAGACAGCAGAAAAAACTCTCTCCCCCTTAGACTCCTGCACTCCAAGTGCAGGGTCCTCCTCCGGAACAATAAGAATAGTATAAGTTTATTCCGGTGGATTACTTCCTCCGCTGGCCGGGCTAGGACAAAACCATGATGCAGTACTCCGCTATCCTCCGTCAACTTTGTCTTGTCAAGAGCGACGAAGCTTTATTCCTGGTCATGTAGGGTTTAGGGTTTAGGGTTTAGGGTTTAGGGTTTAGGGTTTAGGGTTTAGGGTTTAGGGTTTAGGGTTTAGGGTTTAGGGTTTAGGGTTTTGAAGAACCTACAAACCCAAGCTCAGTTGCAACTTGGGATTTAAGGAGGAGCTTTTTGGCAGCTGACCTCGGGGGCCCTTTGTGCATAATATCTGGGCCAGGATGTGCCATGTGCTCTCTCGAGCTCCCACGGCATGGTGCAGAGTAGAGGGTTTAGGGTTTAGGGTTTAGCGTTTGGGGTTTAGGGCCCCATAATTTCTGCTGTAATGTAGGGTTTAGAATTTAGGGATTAGGGTTTAGGGTATAGGGCTCGGAAGAATTACTAGTAGCATTCCCTTATGGCCCCCTTTATGCATATACTGTACCCCCACAAACCTATTCTAATTATTAAGGTCCGCATATTAGGTCATGGGTCACAGAGCGTAGAGAGCCTGAGCTAGACCCCCGCATGCTTAGTCGCATTTCAGGCCTCAGGACTGACTCTGAACACGCAGGCAGCCCAGAGGCCATGCAACTGAGCCATCGAGAAAAATAAGCGAGAGCACAAGCGAGAGCACAAGACGAGCCTGTGGCAGCTGCTCCCGTTTCGAGCCACCACCATCTCCGAATTTACCTAACCTCATGTCCCTGACCACCGCAGCTACCCCAAGTCCGAAGCCGCGAGACCATTTGCTGGACAGACGGATTGCGGCAGAGAGCGCTTGTTTCAAAACCGTTTCAAGGGAGCAGGTAGACGGCGGCACCCCTATAGCCCTAAACCTTCTATTGCGCCGCCTTCCCTGAACATCCCTGAACCTCCAAGCCCTGCAATTTCTACTTGCAAGCTTCAGCTGACCTTCAGGCATAGCACGGACAAGCCCTATGAAAAACCTGTACCCCTTGATGGCCGGGCATGTTGGGGCGTAGCTTTTTGGAGATTTTGGGGCGAATCCTGAAACCGCCAAGGTTGCGTGTTTGAATCCCTTGGAGAGCCACTGAGTTTCTGAAATGCCATGAGGGTGGACTCAGGGCTACGAAGGATGATGAAAGATTGCATGAGGTTGTCCTTGTCAAGGGGCTGGGGTTGGAGTGCGGTATTTTTAGTTGTATTGGCTATACCTGGGGCTGAACCCTGACATGCCATTTGGTCCATCTGCTGCAACCAAGATTGTAGGAGTGTAGTGTAGTCATACTTGGTCCCAAGGTTAAGCTTCGCTTTATTTTTCCGTCCTCAACATAACGGGATCCAGCTGAGTGTTCACCCCGTCGTAGCCTCACCCCGCGTGCAAGTCCAGTCCTTTGTCAGCCGTATCGAATTCAAGACAGCCCACTGTTCAGAGCAAGCAGGGCAAACAGCAAGATTTTTTGCTGGTGACCTTTTAGGTTTAGGCTTATGGCAGAGAGAGCCCTAAAGCCTTGAATCCTCAGCGCTCAACCTGGCTAAAGGGCTACCGGCAGTTTAGGGTTTAGGGTTTAGGGTTAGGGATAGGGATTCTGGCCTGGATCGGTTAGCCAAGGCTGCTCTGTTTGTCCCAGAGTTTTCAGCACTTTCGTATGCATGTTGAAACCGACGAATGAGAAGCATCTCATGTGCTGCCTCGCGCGGCAAGCGTAGCTGCATCCTCCTGAAGGACGAGTTGGGGGGGGGGGGTTTCGTTCCTAGACTCTTTCGGGCTTCGAGCCTTTTAGGGCCTTTAGGGCTTCGCGGTCCCAGACCGAAACCGCCCTGCCAGGAGAATGAGCACCCACGCCGAAGAGCGCAGTGATGAGGAGAAGGACCTGAGCCCAAGCCTTGCCGAAACGCTCTTGCCGCCCGAAGACTCTCCGACGTCTGCGGGCGAAGCCTGGGCCCTGGTAAGCCTCTGGAAATCGGGTTTTGGAGTTCTGTACTTTAACACTTGTTTTGGTTCTGGGTTCCCATTACAGCTACTTATACCAAAAAGTATAATAAACATTTTTTTCTCCAAGGTCTACTCCGAAGTCGGGGTTCAGGGTTTATGTTTCTATGCGATTTAGGGCCGATCCCTAGATATTATGGGTGGCTTTTGGGTTCTTGGCGTTCGGGGTTTGGGGGCCAACTTAAGGGGTTCTACCCCCCTCTGTACTACCCCTCTACGCTCCCCCGTTAAATAGCCTTAAGTAAGCTTAATTATCCCAAAATAACCTTAACTATGGGGGGCAGCACCCACATGGGATCGGCTGCACTTCCCTTGTCGAACACACCTTTGACAGCTCCAAACTCCACCTTTAAAGCTGTGGAACCCTAACCAAGGCACTACACTCGTAAACCCAAAAAACCTGTAATACCATCTGCAAAATCCCTGAAAACCTCAAAAAGCCCTAAAAACCCCGAAAACCCCTAAAAACCCTGACCCTAAACCCTAAAAACCTTAAACCCTAAGCCCATGGTCACTTTTGGACACCCCGGATACCGAGGCCTCCGAGTCTCCAGAAGTCGCCGAGGCATCTCCGCGGGCGTCTCGGAGACCGCGGGGTTGGGGGAAGTGAAAAACCCTGGGTGTGGGTTTGGGGTTTAGGGTTTGGGGTTTAGGGTTTAGGGTGGGGGAAGGGGTTTAGGGTTTAGGGTTTAGGGTTTAGGGGACCTGCGCCCGCAAAGATGTGCGAAAAACGACGGTTTTAGCACCGTGAGGGTTGTCTGCGGCGGCCAAGGAGGGATTGGAGATTCAGGATGTCGGGTCGAGGGTTGGGGATTTCTCGGGGCATTCATCGGGGTTGGAAAAAGGAGTTCATAGGGATTGAGGCTGATGCATGGGGCTGTACAGCTTCCTACTTGGAGGTTCACGGGAAGCTATAAGTATGGTAGCTATACTTATAACATCTTATAACCCAATTTCAGGGAACTCTAGAACCCTACTTGTAACTACCCACGAATCAGGGGTTTTGGGGTGGCTTTCGGGATTGAGGGTTTTGGATCCAGTAGGACGGCCATGCCTTTTGGCTGAAGGGCTTCTTGTTGATGCAGTTTGGCTTTGCGGGTGCAAAGTTTGGGCTTCAGGTTGTTTTGGCTTTGGCCTAGGGATTCTGGAGTGAAGGGTTAGGATAGGTGCTTTACTGACCAGCAGTGCCAGCCAGTTGAGTGGCGGCTTCGCTGCTTCACCAGCACTGACGGCCGAGTCTGCTTTCCCCCGCTGCCTTTCGGGACCATCAAGCCCGACGAGCCCACAATCTTGAAAGCCCCTGACTTTGCAAATGCCACACACGCCGCTTCCTAGCGAGGCCCGCGGTCGAGGAAGTGGCCGCATTGGAGGGGGAGGCTGTCAACATAGACGACGAGGACTGGGTGAGGATCCTGGTTCACTTGGGTTTAGGGTTTAGGGTTTGGGGTTCCTTCCATACGGGGTAGTGGTCTCTCAGTGGCGATTCTATGTCCACTCCCTGTAAATAAGTCCGAGGCCCAGACACTCCACGGCGCGCCTTAAGAAACCGCAAGCCCGCTTTTTTGTTTTGGGCTATGGTTGTAAAAAGTTTTAAGGTTCTTAGGTAACCTACAAACAAGTAAGGGTTCCGGGCTGTTGAGATGTCACGGTGCGACAGAACCCACACGCTCTTAGCTTCTTGGTTCAGGATTTGGTGATTTAAGGACGATACTGGGATCCTTATTCTGAATGAAGTTGTATTCCTGAGTTTAGAGCTATTTAATTCGGGCTCTGGGTACTACAGCCTTTCTTTGCTAGCTCAGCTTTGCTCTCCCCACGTGGCCTTGCGCGTAAGTCGTATGCCCCTTACATGGGGGCAGCTAGTGATTTTTTACCCTCCTCAATCTCCTTAACTGGGAAAGCCGGGTTCTATCTGCAGCTCTGCTCCTAAAACCCATGCCCTAAAGCGTGCACTTGTTAACCCAACGCCCTCTTCTGGTAAAGCAAGGGGGGAACCGTCGTTGTAGTTCGGGTATGGCCTGCTCTACACCGACGAGTCTGACCTAGGCCGTTTTGGCCATGAGATGATGGGAGAGTAGAGTGGCAGGGTTGAGGGTTTAGGGTTTTGGGGTTTAGGGCTAGGGTTTAGGGCTTCATAGGGTTTAGCGCTTGGGGTGAGATCACATTACTTTCGTTGTCCCAGGACGAGGAGAAAAAGAAGAAAAAAGACACTCCCGAGGGCCTCGTGTGGGTGCCTGACGGCAGACGGCTGTGGGTGCAAAAGGGGGGAGTTTAGGGTTTAAGGTTTACGGTTTAGGGTTTAGGGTTTAGGGCTACTTTGAGGTTCGTGGGCGGTTTTATAAATAGGGGTATAAGCATGGTAACCCTCCTTAGAACCCTACTCAGCCATGAGCCTCCAAGTAGTATATCTAGGTCCGAAAGATCGGTTCCTGAAAGATCGGATGGTCTTCCGACGCACATGTCAAAGTAGATGCCATGCAGTCTCTCTAACCTACCATGCCCCCCCCCCCCCCCCCCCCCGCCTTTGGGATTACAACCCGCAACCTCCAAACCAACTGCCAGGTGGCCCTGGTCAACTCGAAGACCGTCGAGAAGTTCCGATGTGTGAAGGTGGATTCACGAGAACTGTTCAAGCTGGGTTTGGGGATGAGGCTGAGGGGCCCTAACCCCCAAACCCTAGCCCCAACTCCCCACCCCGCCCCCCAACCCAAAGAAAATACGCGACGTCCCAGAACCTCGCAACCCCGCCCTGGCTTTCGGGGGCTAGGGGTTGGTGGTTCTGGTTTAGGGTTTGGGGTTTAGGGGCGTAGGAGTGGAGGGTTCAGGCCTGAGGGTTGAGGGTCGGCCAGGGGTTAGGGTAGAAGTTGGCAGCCCCATGACGCCAACGACGAAACGGGTCTTCCCAGCTTCGGCGATAGGGAGTTTGGAAGTTTACATGACCGTATCCAGATGTCGAAGGGAATCAGGTACCTGATAATTGAAGTTTTTTCTTAGCACAGAAGAAGAGAAACTTGTATCACTTTCGGCCACTCAGGCGCCTCAAACCCTTGGTCTCCTTTTCCGCATCCGAATGATATCGATGGGTTTAGGGTTTGGGGCCAGGGTTAGGGTACCCAGAGAGCCCACAAGTAAGGAATATTTCTAGGTCCTGGCTCTTGCTATGGTTGAAGGTATATGCCTGAATTAAGGGGTTTTGGTCTCTTTGGGTACCGTCTGCTCCAAGTTGGTCTTATCTCGACCTCCGGCCATGAATTAATTCGAAGCGTCATGGACCCTATGAGGGTTTCGGGCTAAACCCTAGGCTCTCTAAACCCTAGAACCCTAAATCCCTTGCATCTGATGCTGGCAGGCTCTCATCCCAAAAGAGCTGTCCATCACGGAAATTCGGAGGGCCACCTGCGCCAAAGTTGGTGCGCTGCCTAAGTGGGTGCCCCCGTACTCCGGGGCCGTGGCGCAGAAGAATCGCCCATCATCACTATGCATGTGTGTATCTATATGTGTATATATACATATATATGGATAGATTTCTATATATATATATATATATATATATATGTATGGTCAGCCCCCCCCCCCAACGTACATATATATATATATGTATATATACACATACATATATATATATATATGCACTACATATTTTATATGTTTAGATAGTGTGCGTGCAAATGCGTGCATAATGTGTATGCTTGTGTGTATGTTAATGTGAATGCGTATGTGTACGCGAATGAATACAGGAGTTTATGAAATCGTGCATGTGCATGTGTATGTTTATGCGCATGTGTATGTGGATGTGTACATTGTACTTACTTATACTTGGGTTTGTGCATAGAGAGGGAGGGAGGGAGGGAGGGATAGAAAGAGAGAGAGAGAGACGGAGCACATTTCTAGGTCCAGGTGCATGCAAATGTATGCACAGTCTTATTTGTATATACATATATGCATACATGTATATAGTTAGATAGATTGATAGACAGATGGATATGACATGCACTTATGCTATCCACATCTTCTTGCTTTCAAGCGTTCACCACCAAGACCTGCTGCACAATTCACGGAAGCTCTTGGCGGGTGCAATGTCGCAGGCTGCCCTTTCAAGGAGCTGCAGCTGCAGGTGGCGTGGGTCCAGCGGGTTCAGGAGGATATTTGTTGTTGGGGTGGGGCGGGGTGGGGGGGTCCGGTGTTGTTTGCTGCCTAGGTCTGGCTCTGTCTTGTCCCTTTTCTTAGGTTTGGCTGGTCCTCTGAAGCTGGACACACCCAGGCTCGCTAACCCTTCAACCAACCTGAATTTCAAGGCGAAACTCTAATCTCAAGTTCATGGAGCCATAAGAGCTGAAGCTGGCTACAAGTGGGCGTAACCCCTACCCCTCTTAGAACTCCATTCGTGGCTTGCTGGTGTTTCAGATACCGTCTAAAGCCTGAACCCTCTAAAACCCCGACGGCCAGATCGATGGGGAGCACATGTGGACCGCCGGGCGCCCAACTGCTACGCCGCCAAGCCCTCAACCCCCAAACCGATGCCCTGGACCTTAAATTAAGCCCTTAAATAACCTTACACCCTGAGCCCAGTTGCTCTGCTGTTCCGAGTTTCGACCCGAAAGCCTACTTAGCCAAACCACTACACCCAAGGTTTCAAATTCTCTGGCCTCAGGGTTCTGGGCAGACTTCTATAGTTTTGTACATATATGTGCGAACTCACACTATGTATATACACGTTTACATATATACACCGGGCAGAACAATTCAAAGTGTACATGTAAGTAAAGCGGTGTATACATATCTATATACTATATATATATATATATATATATACGCACGCATGTCCATACGTTTGCATGAGATATGTACATGTGCGATCTTCAATTCTGAGTTCGAGGTTTGGAAGAGACTTAAAATCTTGAATTCATGGGGGAAAGTCGAAGATTCCACGAACACGTCTTTGGGAATCAAGCTTGATGCAATGGAGTTCTCAAAGTCTGCATGGAAGACTGAAGGTTGAAGGTTCCCCAAGACTTTTCGCTTCAGTCTTCAGCTGTGGGGTTTTGCCATTTCAAGACTCTTTAAGATGGTAGGTCTTTTTGTTGGGGCGGGGTACCATATATTTTTCAATTCCTACTTGTTTTTAACGCTACGCGACCCGCCTCGGCCGGGCCTGCGCAGCTGCGAGGAGCTTGTGTCGCCTAGGGGGGGGGGGGGGACATATCTCGTCCAAGTACACATGGCGAAAGCGCCTGAAGCTTGAGCCCTGAAACCATGGAGGCAAAGAGTGGACGCAGCAAGAAGAGCACGTAACTAGTTGGAAGGGACCCAAAGAAATCAAGGTGAGGGGCGGGGGGGGGGGTTGGAGGGGTGGGGGGGGGGGCCTTGGTCCTGCTGCACAGGGGGGAGGGTGGGGGGGCGGGGGCGGGTACCCATTCCAGGCAAAAAACCCCAAATAAAGGGGTGCCAATTTGCCATCGGGGTGTTGGGGAGGGGATCAGAGGTGGGGTGCCTGCTTTGTGCTACCCATACAGGGTTTAGGGTTTAGGGGTTAGGTACAGTCACCATGTCTCTCGGACTTGAAGGGATGCACGGTCAGGTGCAGGGTTCAGGGTTGTCTTTCGCATAAATGGTATAGGGTTCAGGGCTTTTTTGTGCGTACAAACGCTAAACCCTAATGAAACCCGAGATCCCACTCCCGGTATCCTAAACCCTAAATCCTAAACCCTAAACCACCCTAAACCACCCTAAACACCCTAAACCCTAAACCACCATCCCAGACCCTAAACCTTAAAACCCTAAACCCTAAACCTAAACCCTCCCGGTGTGCGTTCTTTGTGGCCCAGGGCCGGATCCAGCCTTTCCTCAAGGCTGAAGATCGCGAGTATCGGATCAAGTGGCACCCTGGCATGAGCCAGGGCTTAGGCTTTAGGGTTTAGGGTTGAGGGTTTAGGGTTTAAGGTTTTGGGGTTTAAGGTTTAGGGTTTAGGGCTAGTAGGCTGGAGGGGGGTTTAGGGCTGCGGGTTTAGGGTTGAGGGTTTAGGGGGCTGGTGTCAGCTTCTACACGCCGAAGGCCTAAATCTGACCTGGAGGCTTACATGCTTGACTGTAGGAGGTTTTTGGTTGCGGAGCTTTGGGTTTCGCGAAAGTTCCGACGTCATGCTCTGCGGTTGCTCTTGACTTCCTGTCGTGGCAGCAGCTCTAGTGTTGCTCATTCTCTTGGTTTTGCTCTTACGTCTGCTGCGGCTGCTTTGAGTAAGTGCCATGGAGTCTCTCTCACAGTTTGCCCGAACATGATCTTCAGGTCGCCTGGCAGGCTTCGCGAGTTCTGATAAGCATCAAAAAAGGAGACGAAAGGATATGTCAAAACCACGTTGACAAGTTAACGACATCTGGCAGGTGTTGCATATTCTTTCACGCGCACACGGACGTTCTTTTCGCGGAAAGTGCAACGTCTTTCGCGGCTACTTTCGGGAGCTTTCGTGGGGACTATATTCCTCAGATGTCAACATGTTACGTACGCCATGATTATGCTTCGTAACCCGTTCGAGTGACCATTTAAGGCTCTGGAATGACTGGCAAGTTGGCTTGTCGTTTCTTACCGCGGTTCATCCGGGCACTCGAGCAGTTGCGCCAGTCGCCAGCCACTGGTGGAACAATATGGTCTGCATGGGATGTCCCCCCCCCCCTATACCAGCAGTCCTAAATAAGGGTTATAGCACCCCCTATGAAAATCCCCATTAAGGACTGTAAGCATAAGGGGGAACGTCCCAATGTATGTCCATGTCTGCAGCACAAAACGAAAACTCCCGGGGCCTTCACAAGTTACCTGCACTTTCGCGGAGCCCCAACAGTTTTCTGGTTATGTAAAAAATGAAGCACCGCCTTCCCACGAACAACCAATACATGTGGAATTTCCTTATGGAGATGGATTTCCAACTTACTTTAATAAAGAGGAGATGGAGAGTTGCCTCTTGAAGCATAGAGGAAATGGTAAATATAGAAGAGATAGTGAGGTTCAAAATAAAACTGGAAACCGGCAAAAAACACGAGACGGAAATGAATTCCAAACCCAAGCCCCAACTGAGACTTCTCAGAGATAAGGCGCAAAGTGAACCGACTCGCCAAGTACATTGAGGCCAAGCAGTCTGGATCCCAAAGACGAGCTGGCTGGAGAGTGAGGGTTTGGGGAGGTGAAGAGGCTGGTTGAATGTTAACAGTGTGGGGCTTCCCACGCCGAGACCTACTGCTTCTGTTTTCTGCTGCTAGACTGTGGATGTTTCGTGGGGCCCTCGCGAAAAAGGCGGGCTTCTATGACGGAATGCCGTTTCCTGGTTGACGCACATGTAGCTGGCTCCCGAATCTGTATGTTAACTTCGCAACAGGGTGCGCACCCGCAAACCCCAAGCCCCAAAGCCCATACCCTAAAAAACGGAACCTGAGACTTGAAACTATGTTAGAGCCCTCAGTTGCGTAACCCGCCCTAGAGCTGAAAGTTAGGGCACGAAAATGTGGGGTTTTGGGTTTTGGGCATGAACCGACAGGTAATATAGGGGTCGGAAGAACTACAAATAGTACTTCCTTATGGTTCCTTTAACCCTTATACTATAATCACCCATTCTACTTCTTAAGGCCCCCCCCCTTTTCTAATGTGGCGCGCACCCGGAGAGTACTTTGGGGGTCTACGGAAGACTGAGGACAGGCGGCGCGCGAGGTCGCTGCAGCAAGTACGGCCGTGCCCCTCCCTTAAGCCCTTCAAACGACTGTTTCCCAAGCCCTCTAAATCCCTAAAAACCCTAAACCCTCACCCTTAAGCCTTTAGGGTGAGGGTTTAGGGATTTTTGGGATTTAGAGGGCTTGGCCTTAAACCCTACGCCCTACACCCGCACCCTTAAACCCTAATCCCTGAACCCTAAACCCGTAGACCGACCACATCCCCAGTCCTCTAAAACCCCCAAGTCTTCTCAAACCTCAAGCCTCCCAACACCAGGAGGCTTCGCACACCCTGACCTCGCCAATACAACTTCCCGATTCCTATTTGATATCTTGACGACCCTTAAATTGTTAATGCAGAAAGCCCTGACTTTAGGGTTATACGTCCTTACGGGGGACTGCGTAGTCCGGGGCTCATGGGCGCCTTGCTGCTTTGGTGGCCATACTTTCACACGCTGGGCACTCATGCTTTCGGCTTTGGCGTTTTGGCTCTAGATCCGCGGGGCAAGGCTACCTAAAAGCCGCCAGGTACCATTCTGCACTACATCGCCTTGGCTGGAGATCCCGAGCTCTTTCAAGAGGCCATGGGATCTCGATGGAAGGCTTCAACCCTAAACCCTATATGGAGGTTTACGAAGATTGGGGACCCCGAATATGGACCCCCAATAGTAGGATTCCCTCAAAACAGGGACCCCAACAAGGTAGCCCTAGTTTCGGGAAACCCGTATATCTGAGTTCTAGAAGCCCCAAACCCTGATCATCTTCTGCGCTGTAAGCTCCACGAACCATCTAATTTCCAAACAAATGCAGCAGCAACTTGCACTGCGTGGTGCTGCCCCGGCGCAACCCTAGACGAAGCGACTCTGAGTCTCGGTTTTTGGGGCGCTGCACTTCATGGGGCAGCTGTAGTTGTGCATTCACTGTAGTCCACTCTGGGCACTTGGTTGTTTCTTTAGGCACGTGAAGACTGTGAGGACCTTCGATGTCTTGCACCGCACAGCTAGTCAACGTCTTCGGCTTCCTTGCGGGCATGCATGGTTCACGTCAATCCAGCAGCCTCACAGAAAAATATTGGTGGTTACTTGGAGGCTCATGGGTAGACCAAAGTAGGGTAACAAGTACCCCAAATTTGGTTATAAGCGGAGTTACCATACTTCTGACAACCCTACTTCTAAGTACCCATGAACCTCCAAGTGGGAGGGCGAGATCCATGCTGTCAGTTCTCACTTTCCGCTGCGTCTTCAGGCCATTGCTGCGGTCAAGGCCGACGTGGATATGGAGGAGTTCATAAATATACAGGCGGGGATGTTGAGGGGGCTTGGGGTTTAGGAGGTTCAGGTTTTAAGGGTTTAGGGTTTGCCTGTGGCCCTAAGCCCTATCAACTTCGAGCCATGCCTTCGGACGAACTGAAGCCAAATGCAAGCCTTTGGTTGACTTGGATTCACATCCGTGCGCCGAGGACAAGCTGGGAGACACCGCCCGCAAGCCCAGTGCTGAAGGGATTCAAGCTGTCGTGCAGATGCCTCGGGGGATTTGCATAAGAGACAGCTTCCGTGTCAGATCCGCTGACACCAGGTGTTGACTCTTGCTGCAATCGCAGGCTGGGCTGAGTTGGTTGGCTTTTCAGACAGAAAAAATGAGTGCAGGCAATCCGTTGTACCATTAAACATCGCAGTCGAGGGTTTGGGCTTAAGGACTTAGGGTTCAGCTGCAACATCACTACTCTGTAACCTGCATGACTCGGGTCTGTCAAAATTCTCCAGCTCTGTCTCCCTCAACAGGCTACACGGACATCGTCGCGCTGTGCCTCGAGCGAGAGGCATGGCGAACACCACCCCGGCTATGAAAAAATACATGTGCGTGCCAAGAGAAGCCTAGGTCGGAAATGTACCTCACAAATATACACATACATCTATAGTAAGTATCAGCAAGTATATGAAACATAACAAGTATAAGCTAGGTATCCACAAGTGTACAAAAGTGTGTGTTTGTCTGCACATACATATATATATATATATATACACATACAGATGTACTTTTATTTATTGGGAATAGTTTCTTTGCTTGGTGATGTGTACTTATTTGTTTTTTGCTGGTCTATATGTCTAGGATAGCTTCAATTCTGATTTTGGTTTTATATGAGAACGACTGTGCTCATAATGTGTTTAGACACAGAAGCTGCTGTAGTGAGAGACTTACTCTATTCTGGCATGAGAATGGCGAGCTCCTGGCTGTATTGAAATCAAGTTCAATCCGTGCCGGCCAGCACACCATCAACCCAGCCCAATCAAACCACTTGCAATTCGAACTGACTGAAATTAATGCACAGGCACAAAGAAGCAAATTAGGATAAATGTTAATCCGCTGTTTCGTTCAGCAACTAAAAGAGATTTGTTTAATCCATGCCAGTTAACGGCCGGATTAAAATCGATTCAAGTCGACTTTCAGATTTCTTGAATTAGGCTTCAAACCGATGTGACCCGTCGTCTGCTGAACCCAGAAATCGGATCTTCTCTGGGGAGGAGGCTCTGCACCCTAGGCCTCCATGTCTGTAGCTTCGTGAGGTCAGCAATGCAGGGGGGAGAGGGAGGATGTGATGCTCGCAGCTACAAAAACCTGTTTAACTTGTCTGCTACCTGGATGGGGCGCCTGTAGATTCCTGTAACATCGTCCGGATGTCAATGAATTGAAGAACCAGCGACGATCAGGCAGGCAGGCCCCAAGACCGGGAGTTGTCGACACTTTGCCTGAGATGGAGAAATTCCTGCGGATCCTCCAGCTTGCGTTCGCATCATCCACGAGCATGTGGCCTGCAGGCGCCCAGACTCCGGGCTGAGTTGCTTTGTCATGGGCTCCACGTACCAGACCAATCGTGAAGACCTCTTGTTGGGCTGCATCGGCCCGCTGGGCTTGCTGTAGCCGAAGAAGACTCTTCCATCGCTTTCGCAGAATTGCGGCAGGCTTCTGTTTGTCAACAGCGGAGAACGAGAACTTCTGAACCTGTTCTTGAGCTACTGCGAGACATAGAACTTGCACACGCAAGTCGCTGCTTTGGATTGCGCTTGCCTCCAAGCAGTTGCAAGACATTCCTGCACAGGTGCAGCATTCCCAGGGATGACTCTGCCGCGCGTGACCCGCAGACGGGCGGGTGAACAGGCATCCTGTCCCGGCGGGGATGTCGAAGTCGACAGATTGCAAAGAGCCCTTGAATGGCCCTTGAATGGCTGAGAACCTTCGCAACCACATCCTGGATGGAGAAGAACTGGGAGACGTTTTGCGAGCGATCAGAAACTCCGGGCCACAAAGAGCCAGGTCCATATCTATGATGTCGCCCCAAAATACAGGCATCGCAAGGTCTCCAGTGTGCATCGGGCCCAACCTCCCCAAGGGCCCCGAAACCTCCACCTTAAACCAGATGCTGTGCGTGCCGCCCGACCCTTTGGAGCATTGATGCTCCGGATACTCCTTGCCGACCAATCGCAGGTCCAACTCCAACCAGCTCCCGCTCTCCCCTTAAGTCCGCGAAACCGACACCAGCAGGAAGAAGGAAGTCAAAGCTCCATCCTTTCAGGCGCTGGACAAGAACACCTAGAACATTGGGGGAATCATTTCGAAATCGGCTTCCAGATGCCCATACATGGACAGCCGAGAGGCTTAGAAATCGACCTTACTCCCCACGAGCACCAATGAACTGGAAATGATGGGGGGGGGGTGGCTTTTGAACTCGATTGCAATCCACTGGTCCAAGCTCAGCTTCGACGGGCAAATCTAGGGTTTAGGGTTTAGGGTTTGGGGTTTAGGGTTTCGGGTTTAGGGTTTGGGGTTTGGGGTTTGGGGTTTAGGGTTTTGAAGTTACAATCGAATTCCATTCACACCCGGCATGAGAATGTTGGCTTATGTGGGGGAGGGTGAGGGCGCGGAGCCCTAAAGCTGCGCTGTGTTTAAGTTCAGGGCTTGTAAGCAACCCCCATACCTGCTTGTTATTAATTACTGCAAAGTCAGCTACGGAATTCTTTGGTAGCCCTACAAAAGAAAACTCAGTCGGGTTCTTAACCTCGGGCTGGCAGGCGGACCTGGAGAAGAAGAACACGAAAGGTCGCACAGTTCCGACCCCATGTTCGTGTAAGGGTTCAGGGTTAGGTTCATGGTTTAGGGTTAGGTTTAGGGTTTAGGGTTTAGGGTTTGGGGTTTGGGGTTTGGGGTTTAGGGTCAAAGGGTCAAAGGGTCAAAGGGTTCCTTTCGTCGAATGGTCTCCTAAGGGATCATATTCCTAAAGGCCTGCTTAACTATGTAACGAATACTTACTTGTGTGGTTCCGAGGGGAGAATACCTTAAGCAGAAACAGCACCTCAACAGCAACATCCACTCCCAACAAACACTAAACCCAACATCCATGCCAGCAAAACCCTATAAGCCCCATGCCCATTCAGACCCCAAAACTGCAAAGTTCCAATGCTCCAAGAAGCGTTTCGCAGTGGGGGCGTCCAGGATTGACCGTTTAAGTGATGTAGATGTATTTAGCCAGGGGATGGCGGAGGTGGTTCAGGGCTTGTAGGGCTGAGGGTTGAGTTTGAGGGCCCATATATGGGCTCGACGCTTCTTACGGCAAAGAGACAGGCGAGGGTTCAGGGACCCGGGGGTTTTGGCACATTCTTAGGGTTTAGGCTTGAGGACTTACGGGATCGAGCCCCAAATCCTTTAACCCCTAAACCTTACACTTCTCATAGCCTTTCCTCCTGGCTCAATCAAGTACACCCAGCCCCGAGGAAAACCTGTGGGCCAATACTGTAAGAGTTCGCTTGCCGCAAACAGTGGGACAAGTCGTAATCAATATGGGTCCCTGATTATGGCAGCACCATGTAAGTTCCTCAACAGCAACACCCCAAGACGACATATTTGTGTGGACCCCAAGACGACATATTTGTGTGGACTAAACTTAACATTCAACCTAAGCCGTGTACCAGCTGGTGAGAAAATCTCTTATCTACCTGCAACCTACCAAGATGTCAGGTTTGCGGATATGGCCAACCTTATGCCTTGAACCCATTGAAGCAAGGCACCTGCCTTAGATTCTTTGTAGAGGGTGCTGGCTACTTAGGGTTTTGTGCTTAGGGAAATTAAATAATAAAGGCATCTCCCCCTGATTATAAGTCCTCGTGGGATCCGATGGCAGAGCTGGTCCTCGCCGCCAGCGACCAGGGGATTCTTGGCAGCGATCTCCGCTCGGGAGCGCTGGTGGCCCACCTCGACACTCGGTGGCACAGTTTAGGTTTAAGGCTTAAGGGTTCGGGGGTGGCTTTTGATGTGTTTGGGGGTTTAGGCGGGTGAGTCTTGGGGGGGCCTAACCCCTTTGAATGAACTGAGCAGGAAGATCCTGGCGGTGTCCAGGCAAATGCCTTCGGCTGCATCGATCCAGGCTGCGAGCATGTGTACGCCGTGCAGGCGAACAAGGCTCCGCTGTTGTGGTCACTTCATAATTCCTAGAGCCTTAACCCTAAACTAAACCCCTGAAAGATCTGAAGCCCTGGATGCGAAACCCAAACAGTGTCTAGGGCATGGTGGGATCCTCTTTATTCGGTCAAGCCCCGGAAAGCCTCTCAAATCACTGAATGTTAGACCGAGAGAGCCCAATGCCCCTCAAATCAAGAAGATACTTGAATATATGCGAGCTCGTCTGGCCCTCAAATACAAACTCTACAGAGCTCTCTGGAAGAACTCCAACCTCCAGGCCCTTTGGCAAGTCTGGGACTGGAGCAAGCGACCCAGCTACCGAGCCAGCTTGCCCGAGAAGATCACTGCCATGGCCTTCAGCCCGGATGCATCTCTCTGCTTCGCAGGGGCCCTGTCCGGCACGCTCTACATTTGGATGATGAGCACGGGGACACTCCTACGCTGCTGGCCGGCGCACTTCCGGGAGATTACCCAAATCCTGGTCTCAAGTGATGGCGGCTTCCTCATCACCGCATCCGCAGACTCCGCCGTGCACGTGTACAACCTTGCAGATGTCCTTTGCGATGCTGGGGCCGCCAAGCCCTTCCACACGTGGTCCGGGCACTCACTGGCTGTCACATCCTTGGCATTTTTGGGTGGCACTAGCACTCCCCGCCAGATTGTTGCCACAGGCAGCCTGGACAGATCGGTCCGTCTTTGGGACGTAGGTACTGGGAAGCCCCTGCTTTCTCGCACCATGCCAGCACAAGTTCACGGCCTCAGTGCTGGGTCCTCGGCATCCGAACTCTTTGTGGCTTCGGGGAATGGTGGACTTTGCAGTTTGGCCACCGCCAGCTTTTCGGCCGACAGCTGTGCTTACATTGGCCACACGGGGGCAGTTCACAGCTGCGCAACGGCCGGCGACGGGAGCCGAGTCGCGTCATGCAGCGATGTAGATCGTGTTCGGATCTGGGAGACTCGCACTCGACAATGCGTGGCACAACTGCATGCGAGTCGAGACGTCAAGGTGTCAGCCGTTCGCATCGTGCGGAAGTTGCCCCAGTTGCCCGGACTTCCGCCGTTCCAACCCTTCCAGCGTATGCTCGTCGCGGCAGAAGAGGTGCCGTCTGTCTCAAGATGCTTCCGGGCCAGGTTTTTATTTTTTGGGAGAGTTTTTTTGCCCGACGGTTTGCTGCCTCCAGGAAGGAAGGTCAATAAGCATCGTTCGGAGTAGCAGCTTTCCTCTGTTAAAGCAACCAAAAGCCCAAACTCTGAAGAACCGGCAAAACCAAGCGCTCCAGGCTTCTCTGGCCGGGAGTCCGCGCTGAAGCAGCGCATGGGGCCCTACACGACGCTTCCATGCATTTGGCAGACAAACGCTCTCTTTGGACCCTAAACCCTAAGCCTTAAGCGACTTGGCCCAAGACCTCCCTAAACCCTAAACCCTAAACCCTAAACCCTCCTTAGAGCCTTGTAGGACTGCAGATCTCAACCGACTCAAGGGGCTGTTTTGTGGGGCCTAAGCCCTGGCCCGAAAGGCCCTAAGCTCGACCTGTCAAGGTCTTGAGCAGCCCCCTACATACGCTAGAAAACACCCTCGAAGCCCGAAGCCATCCTAAGCCCGAAGCCATCCAAGGCCCTCAGCACCCTAAGCAAGGGTTTAGGGTTTAAGGGTTTAGGATTTAGGGTTTAGGATTTAGGGTGTGGGGTTCAGGGTTTCGGGTTTAGGGTTTAAAGTTAGGGTTTAGGGTTTCGGGTCCCTAGCCCCAGGAATGCCGACGACATCTTGGACCATGTGCAGTGGGTATCTGGGACCGACGCGTCCAAGGAAGTAGAAGCCACTCAGGGCGACGGTGAGCAGGACCACCCGACCTACTTGGAGGGCTTTAGGGACTTAGGGTTCCCTCAACGCAACTCCTTAATGAGCCCAAAGCTACCCTCAAGACCTCGCGACGGAGAACTTTTGCTTCAGATGTGCCAGAATATGAGGGACAGGCTAAGGACCACTTAGCCGGGGAGATTAGAGGTCACCTGCCAAACAGAGGCCTTCTTTTAGGGGCATACAAGGGTAGCAGAGGGAAAGCTACACGCCTGAAGCTGTTCCTAAGTACAGGGTTTTTTGAGCTCTACTCAAAGAGTATGCAGAACCCCTAAGCTACCTGAAGCCCAAACCCCGAAGCCCTATGGGCCCTGAACCCTAAGACCCCAAACCCTACTTGGAGGTTCATGGGTACTTGTAAGTAGGGTTACAAGTACCCTAAGTAGGGTTATAGGTATAGCTACCATACTTATACCGTACTCAGAACAACCCATGAACCTCTAAGTAAGACCTTAAATCCGCACCGGAGGACTTGGGGTCCCAGTTAGAGGAGGCGCGTCAAGGGCAGGCGCGATGGGCAAAGGTGGCCCAGCAGCTCTATCAGCTCCTGGGACCTCTGTTTTGGGGTTTAGGGTTTGGGGTTTAGGGTTTAGGGTTTAGGGCAGTTGTGGGCTTCAGGGGTTGAAGCTTCTAGGTTTGGTATTTTACATCAATTACGGCTTAGAAATGCCCCCATATCTTTCAGGACTTGGGGTTTAGGGTTCAGCATTGGCTCCGATTGCAGGGCGAGGGTTCACCCTCAGCCGGTGAGGCCGCTTCCTCACAACTTATGCCCCCAAGCTTCTTGACCGCCTGGACGCGGCTATTGGGGTTTGATCCCAACAGTGCCAACCCTAAACCCTCAACCCGAAGAATCCAAGACCTAAAGCTGGGTTTCCCCTTCTGCTTAGGGTTAGGATCCCCTACAAAGTCCAGTTTGTCCTCTCCTGGGCGGTCGGGAAACTACAGCCCGAAACCCCCAAACCCTGAAATCCAACGCCCTGAACCCTACTGTACACCCGCGACTCTGAACCCTAACAAGGTAACCCTGAAGCCGCCGTAAACCCTGAGGCCCTTGCACCCCAAAGCCTTCAACAAAAAACTGTAAAGAAATCCTAAATCCTAAAGCCCTCCCTGCGCCCCCGAAGTCCGCAAGCCCATTGGAACCTGGAGCCCTTGAACCCTAAAGCCTAAACCCTAAACCCTAAATCAGAAGCTCTCAAGATGCTCAACCCTGAAGGTCGAAACCCCAAACCCCCGCAAACTCTGGAGGCCCCATAGTATGGGGGGGGGGGTTCCGAAAATAGGGATACCCTTTTTGGGGGTCCCCTTGAGGGGATTCTATTCTAGGTGGGGTATAACAGGGGTACCCCTATTCGGGAAACACCCAGAATAGAAAGCCTAAACCCTAAACCCGCCAAGGGCTCTACATCTTGATTGCCTGGTGGTGGCCCTTTTGCCCTTTTTCGGTTCTAGGTTCCCTCATACAGTAACCGACCCCCCAAAAAGGTGCCCTTACTTGGAAGCCCTGTTGACTTAGGAAGTCTACTCAGTATCCCTAGAAACCCGGGGCCCTTTAATAGTCCCCATAACCCTGCTTTACAAGCCTTACTCACTACATCAAAGAAAGCAGTTAAGGGTTTAGGGTTTAGGGTGTAGAGAGCTCGGATTTCGGGTTTTCGCGTCGTATGGTTTTGGGGTGGAGGGCCTCGGGGTTTCGGGTTTGCGCCGGTTAAGGGCTTCAGGCGGTTTAGCGGCTCAGGAACCCTAAACCCTAAACCCTAAACCCTTCGTCAGTCTTGAAGAGCAACCGAGGCTCCTGATGGAGAGGAATCTCGACGCCCAAGCTCTGCCTCGGCCCAGATAGCTCGAGACCGCACTTTAGGCCCCTACTTGGAGGGCCAGTTTACTTATTTACCAATTATACCTGGACTTACAACCCACTTATGAGCCCCTTAAGTGCCTGAATATGGTTATAAGGACAGCTATAAGCACAGTTAAGATTGGCTAGTAAGTACCATGAACCTCCAAGTAAACCCTTGCTCGGAAGCCCTTTTGACCTAGGGTTAGGAACGGAGGGTTATGGGGATTCTTAAAGGGATGCTAGGGGATGCGAAGTAGACTTATTATGTCAAAAGGGCTTCCGAGTAAACCCTAGACTCCATAGTGGCTCTCGTCTCTCGTGTTCACATCTGCGTCTAGAACCGAGTCCATCTCGGGTGCCCCCAGAACCTAAGCGTGTGGTCCAGCTGCCCTGCACAATTTCTGGGAGGGTTGTTCCGCATTAGGACCTCCGTTTGAAGGAGGTGGGGGGGACGACGGGGGAGGGAGTAGCTGTTAAACAAGAAGTAGTGCTTAGGTTTTGGGAATGCTGCTATACAGGGTGTTTGTAATGTGTAGCCATTGAAGGGATCCTAACGCGGAACAACCCCATCTGGAGACCAAGCGTCGGAGTGTCAAAACGATTCTGCATCCAATGCTGAACCCTCTGAACCTAAACCCGAATCGCCGCTAGGCGCCTAAACTCTCAAGCCTACGCCCTCCAAAGCTAAATCCTCAGCCCCCTCCTTAAACCCTTCAACCCGAAACCCCTAACCCTTACACGTCAACGCAGCAGCAATGGGAGTTTGCGAAAGTAAGGAACCCCAAATATAGATCCCCAAATAGTAGGACTCCCTAATAATAAGGAGCCAAAAGGTACCCCTAAACCCTAAACCAAGACTCTAAAACCCTAAAACCTAAAACCCTAAACCCTAAACCCGAAACCCCGCTAATTTCGGAAACCTGCAAATGGGGCCCTGCTAGTTCGTCAGCCTGTCAGCTCTTACGGGTTGAACCCTTCGGGAAGCCTGCTCCCTTCCCACTTTACAGCCCACAGCTGCGAATGGGGATCCTCATTGGGTTTAGGGTTTAGGGTGTAAGGTTTAGGGTTTAGGGTTTAGGGTTTAGGGTTTTTTAATTGAGGTTTAGGGTTTAGGATTTTAAGGCTCAGGGTTTGGGGTTTAGGGCACTCCGTGTGGCTTTTACCAAGTCTGAGGCCGTGCTCCTCGCTGCGGAGCACGGGCATCAGGATGCCTCACCCTTGACATTGCCGGTGGTTTTTGGGTAGTTATAAGTAGGGTTATAAGTACCCTGAATAGGGTTACAAGTGTAGTTACCATACTAATCGCCCTACGTATACCGACCAAAGAACCTCAGAGTGTTGGAGGTGGTGTACATGATCTGGTTTGCGCATGGTTTTGTAAACTCAAGCAAGGCCGAGAAAGGGAGCGTCTCAATTTGTGCAAGGGCCTGCCTTTCAGAACCAAAAAATGTTTTTCCAGGTTGTTACATACTTTTTGGTTTGGGTAGTCTACACAAAGATACGCTTTGGGTTCTTAAGCGAAGCATCAATTCATCTTCAAGGGCCTTCCTCCATAGGAACCCTGAACATCAAAACCCCAACCCCAACTCCACAAATATACCCTAAACCCCAAATTCATAGACCCTTAACCCTAAACTTTAAAGGAGTACTTGGAGGTTCATGGGTAGTTAGAAGTAGGGTTATAAGTATGCATGATGTCATTTACGACTTGAACATCATGAGGCCTTAATGAGTCGTCGTCGTAAGTAGTCATGACGTCCTGACTTAAGTAATAGATGACGTCAAAACCAGGCGGTGTTTTTGTTTGATACAAATTCTAGAGATCCTATATGGGCTGGAAGTTTGATGGACACCTTGGGTAGGTAAACTGCGCCTAAGACGCACCAAGTTGATGCACTTCTGCGGGCTTCCCATGGCCCCCACTGGGCTCTCCTAGTGGATGTCCCAGCACACGCGCTACGCGTCCAGAAAGCAGCGCAACCGCTTGGCACACGGTGTCCATGGCAATTCTGCCGCGTGTCTTGGCTGCTGTCTCCCCGCGCAGTGGGATAAGGGTAATTCGGAAGGAATCACGATGACAATTTGCAACATCCATGAGCTGTTTCACCCTGTCGTGTCGTTCCCTGACTGTATGCTGGTGTGGATGGAGCACACTGAGCATAGAGCGTGTCCTGATGCGACTGACAGTAGGCTATATGGGTTGATCAGCCAATTTGCCTATTAACAGTGGTCTGGCGTTCATGGTTGATTATGACATGGGTTCTCGCAGGTCGGACTGCCAGCTCTGCCTTCTGCCCGACTTTTACGATGTCCTGCAGGAGAGGGTCAGGCGAGAGGCTGGCGATGGAGACCGGCGCTGGGTCAGTCTCCTGCGGACTCTCTGGAGTTCAACCTTAACCAAGCTTCTAACCGGAAGCCTGGACATGAAGGAGTGTGCCCGGGCCTTTGGTGTGCAGGGCTGGATGTGGAAGATCGTTCTTGTGGTCGCATTGCTATTCTAACAGTCCTGAGGCCCTAAAAGACAAGCTGAACAAGTTCATGTCACTTCCAGGTCATTAGATGTCAAAGGAAAGTTGCAATTGAATCCATGAAAAGATGTTGCATTTCCATATTTGTCTGCAAAAACAAAAGGAAACATTTTCATATTACACGAAGTAGTTTTAATATTTGTTATTGTAGGATGTGTGATATCATTAACTATGTTAGAATTTTGTCCATGTAATACATTGAATTTCCAACAGAATGGCTTTATTGGGTCCATACGAACAATACGCGTGTAAGACATTTTGCAGCTTCTGTTTCATAATTATTCTTGTCATAATGATCTATTATTCCATTACATGTTTATATTTCTCTATTATAGTATTAGTTAATTCTTCGTTAGTAATAAATTCATTGCTTGTTAGATCGTGATCTCCTAGTTTATTTCATGTGTTGAGTTATAAGTTCCAGTTAAATTAGGAACATTGCCAGCAGCCATTTTTACCAGACGTACATCCTAATAAATGACCCCAATTCAATATTTAACTATGTAATAATTTCTGTTAATTGTATTCTGTACAATATTGTGATTGAATAGTATGTTTATATGGTGTTTTTAAATTCAGTTTCATCTGTTGTCTGTTTCATCATTATGGCCTGCAATGCGTACAAAAAATGGATCAATTGCATTTGCTTCGATTGTATACCGAATTGTTAGTATTCTAAAATCGTGTATATATGAATTATAATTGTTTTTGTTTTCAATGATTCCAATAGTTCTATAAGAAATCAGGTTCTAAGTGCGCAAAAATTCTATTGTTTTTACATTAACTGGTCTCTTTACAAACCAGCTCCGCGGACTGCGGGCTGCTTGACTTTCACACCTCTGCTCGATTGGACCTGAGTCTGACACAGAGGTCTGGTGGTCTCTGCGCCGCCCTCAGAAGTGGGCGTGCCGCGGCCACTATGGCCCTGTTATGCTAGTTTTGCTTTCGAGCCAGTGCTGCGGAGTTGTTCTGGTCCAGTTGTCGGTAGGCGGGGACCTCGGTCGCTGGTGCCCTGGAAGTCCGCTCATGTGGCGTTGCACTCGGGCACCAGGCCAAGAGTGCTTGCACTATGAGTTTTCTTCGACGGATATCATCAGACAGGTTCTGGTTCTTCCTCTCTCATTCTCCGTCAGGCATTACCAGCATTACCATAACTATGCATTAGTTGATGTACTCGATTTATAAAAGTGAAATTATTAAGGTATATTGCATTCAGTCAATTCTATTTTCTACCGTAGCAGTTTTGGTTCAAGAGCACGCAGAAGACTGACAGGAAAAAGATATCATCAAGCGTCTGTCATGTCGGCAAACATGAACGCAAACGCATCAAATCCTCAGATGTATCAGAACCAGCAACAAGGACAACAACCAGCCTCCTATGCCATGGGGAGGTTATTGCATGCCTTGCACCGGGATGGCCTCTCACCCACCCATAAAGAAACTAATGATGAAGCTTCGTTATCATTTGCGGTTATTGGCGAATGTCAATTCGGTTACTATATGTATTAAACAAACTTGTTGTTTGAGGGGCCGCCGCCAAAAAGGTCCCATGAGGGGCCGCTCCAAAAAGGTCGCGCGAGGGGCCGCCCTTTAATTTAGTCATTTCTTCTTCTTAATAACGTCCCGTTCCTTTCTGCGCAGACAATGCGCCTGGACCCATCAGCGCCGTCACTCGGGATCTGTGAAAAGTGGGTGGGGTCGCCTCTCTCTCTGTCTCTCTTTTTCTCGTGCGTCGCGCGCCGCCCAGGTCACTACTTCGCGAGCGACCAGTTCATACTGCTGCAGGGCCAGCGCTGCAACGAGGACCCCTCTCTTCAGCTCCACTTTACCCAGATGGCCCGCCAGATCCTTGGCAAGGCCTGTGCCTGGCTGCTTCCAGCGTGCTCAAGTTGCAAGTCCTTCTTTTGTTCTGCCAGGGAGCCTTCGCGGTAGTTGTGGTTGGGGAGCACGAGGGCGCGAGGCAAGTGCAAACGCCCAGTCATGCGAGGAGAGGATGTCTTGTGGAAGTTGTTCAGGGCAGCCGTGAAGCTGGCCAAAGTGCCGGGGACCGGCCAGCTGGACCAGGAGCGTTTCTACAGAACTGCTTTGAGCCTTCCTTAAACGCCCTCTGAAGGAAAAGATGATGGCAGGGTTGGGCCTGGCCTACCCTCACCTCATAAAGCTCCTCGCCGTCCTTCGTGAAGACGACGGGGTCGTCATGGAGCTTTGCACAGGAGGCTTCACTGGTTCAGCCTGCGCGTATATGTTTGAGTGTGGATTTCTTGCTGCTTGTCCCGTGGGCACTTAACAAAGTCTGCGATTAGGTCAGCGCTGAGCAAATCCGCGTGAAGTGGAGCAGTTTCGTGAGTGAGCTCCCAAACAGCTGGCACCACCTGAAGGTCGAGAGACAAGAGTGACGTGCTCCAGAGAAGTTTAGCGCTATCACACCACTCCCCAATGCAAAGCAGGAGATGCAAGTCACAAACCTTCCTTTGAGAGCCAATGACCGCCAGAAAAGAAAGGTTGAAGCTTTGTCTGATCGAGCTTGGAGGGATGCTCTGCAAGGACTCATGAACAGACATGTCTTAAGGCAGTTAATTCAGGGCTGTGCCGCAAGGTAACCTGACATCGACAAAAAGCACGTCCACTCCTCCCCCCCGCCCCGATCACTGACAGCTGCTTCTGACGGCAAACCTGGCGTCCTGCGAGTAATTCAATCAGAAGACACCGAACCCTTGATACGATTGGACGGTTTCTGAAAATACAAATTGTATTCTTTTACAGTACTGCTATTAGTATATTTCGAAAAAAACATCTATCATGGCACGTATGTGGCTGTCAAGGCCATTGATTATGGCTTTGGTGGCAGCGGTAGTTGTCTTTCTACGACGACAACGCCGCCGGCAGCATGGTACCGTTTTGCGTTGCCAATGTCATGGTGGACACGGTGAGGTGTATGCGCAGCGCGCCAAAGCCACAGATGGAGCTTTTTATTGTACCAGCTGCTGGAAAGGCAGAAAAGTCTCCAATGCATCACTACATCCGAAGATGATTGGATACCCAAGGGCGACAGGCAGGTACGTCAGCTATGCGGCCATCATCCGTCAGATCGACTCCTTCTTCCAGCATTATGCACGTATCATCGTGCCCCGGAGTGGTCTGGCCGACGGCCCACCCCCATTTGGGCTTGCAACGAGTGCTTTGAAGGGCAATCGAAGGCAATGCTATGCCTGAATTTCCATGTGCTGAAGACTGCAAGCTTGCCTCAGCCATTGACCTCATTGGTGAATACCCGCGACGGATTTCTGTTTTCCTGCATCGGGTGAACCTGGACGTTTGCAGGCTATTCTGACAAGCAGGATGCGGCAGGTCTACCAACATTTGGATGTCATCGACGAGGTCGATGCCACGGATCCAAAACTAGTCCAGGCCCATTGCCACGATGAGACTCCCGCGGTCATCGTGTTCGGCAGCCCACACATCAACACCTTAGGAAGCAAGACGCCCCTGCGGCAACTCGAACAGAGCAGCTCGACTACAAACCCAGAATGGAAGCTGCGTTCATTTTACCAGATTTTGGAATCATTTCCTTGCTCTGCGGTTCTTTGCCCTATGAGCAATCATCACGACTTACAGGATAGAGCTGTGCGACCAATGGTGCCATCGCAGAGCCATGATGGCCTCCTGACTTGCGAGCCTTTGGCGTCCCATTCGTTCTACCTTCAGCGTCTACGCTCTAGTGATGAAGTTGACGTTCTGACGAATGTGAACGTAGATGGCCCCATCGATCTCAGAACGGAAATCGTGACGGCATGTGAGGATGCTATCAATGATGGAAGGTGCTCTTCCATTCTTTTCCTCGGCGAATACACGTCTTCGCTGGCATACTCCATCCTCATGTGATGTTAAAAAGTTTTGATGTGCATGCGCTTGCACGCATTAGCATCAGCTATTTTTCTTCTTCTCCTCTATCCGATGGGTCTAATAGATATGCGAAACTACATTTTGGTTGTTTTAATCTGATACCACAACAAGTTTATCCTTCGACGTCAGTCATGAGGTCATGACGTCGTACTTAATTAACATAACTGTTTATTCGTCCTTACTGACTTCTTTTTTTAATTCATGACGTCGTCGTGGTCACGACGACTTCACGTCGTCATGACGTCGTCAGCAATAACATGTATCCCTAGTTATATAACTAAACCCTAAACCCCAAACCCTAAACCCTAAACCCATAAACCTCTAAGGGTGGTCTTACAGTGACCTTCAACCTGTAAAGGCCCCCAAAGGTGGCACCTTGCATCCCCCTGCAAACTCGGACAGCAAGCTGTGAGCAAACATTGGGTACTAAACCCGAAACCCTAAACCCGTAGCGCCGTCGGCTTTAAGAAACTTTTGTATTGAAGCTTCCGCTTTGATGTCTTGGGCCCAGGTCGTGCAGACCTTATTGTACGCGAACGCCGACCTGGATCCAAGTAAGGGCACGACGTGCTGATGCCCCAGCGGGGCTTGGGTTTAGGAATCTTTCTTGGGAGGTATCCCGAAACAAGACTTGAAGCATTCAACTGCGGAAGCCCCAATGTCTGAGATTTCATGGCCCTAGGGTCAGAGTTTAGGGTCTGGTAGGCGAAGGGCTGGAAAATGTGCGCACAAGAGCCTTCTACGCCCACAGCCCCAGAACGCCCGAAACCCTATCATCGGGGTCGGAATATTTGCTAATAGTATTCCCTTATCGTCCCTATATAGCTATACTAGCTATTCCAATTATTAAGGCCCCTCAACCTCGGATGTTTTCAGCTCATGGGTCCCTCTGTCTGTGCCTTGTTTTTGTTTTGAGTGTGTGCGCGTTGATTATTTTTTTTGTTTTTGTGTTTTTTTCTTGGGGGGGAGGGGTGGTCCTTCATTAACTAGGAATCCGAAGAACACACAACAATTTGGAGCGGTACTGGAGGTCCCGGTGCGATCTACCTGGCTGAGCTCAACCAGAGAATGGGAGCCTGTGCCCCAACAGGACAGTCCTTAGTAGGGATTACAATAGGGGGTACAATCCCCATTAAGGATTGTTAGTAAAAAAGGGAACATCCCAACCTTAAACCCGAAGCCCCAGAATCTCTCCGACAGTTGTGGCCCTTTTTTGTTCGAACGAGCTTGCTCTTCTCTGACCATCCCAAAAATGACCATCTGATGCCTTCGGCAATACGCTGTAGAGGGATCATTATGTAGGCGGATGGATTAGGGAAAAAATGGGCGATGTGGCTCTTAGGCTCTCCTGAAATGTGGGTAGTTCTCTAAATGAGGGTCCCTTTCGGGGTCGTATGCATAGTACGCCACCCTTAGAATCAGGACCCCAAAAACGGGACCCTCATTCGGCCATGTGGCCGAGGTGTCCCAGGCCATCGCCCAGTACCTTGAAGACCAGAAGGGCGCTGATGAGTTTTGAGTTCGCCGGTGGTGTGCTTCAGCGGTTTTAAGTCAGCCCTAAATCCCTACAGCCCCAGACCCTAAAAGCCTGCAAAGCCCTAAAACCCTAAAACCCTAAAACCCTACAAAGCCCTAAGCCCTAAAAGGCAAAGGGTGTAAGGGTTATTGCACAAAGCTTTTCTGAGCTGGCCCAGGGCTTTTGCAAAGCAAGCCCTCGGCCAGGTGAGTACGGGATCCAAGTCGAAGGCAAGCTCTTGAATAAAAGGTTTAGGGTTTAGGGCTTGGGGTTTAGGGTTTAGGGCTTAGGGCTTAGGGTTTAGGGGGATTCTGGTACCCCCTTAGTATCATCCCTATGAAGGACTGTTAGTATAAGGGGGAGCATCCCAAGTTTAGGGTCTCGGGCACTGCCCCGAAGAAGGCCTCAAAAACGCCCTGAATGGAGCCTCGTGTTGGTCTTCTCTTTGGGCAGCTGGGGTGCACGCTGAGCCTAGGATCCCGACAGGATAGAGGCAAGGCCTTGCGAAGCAACCCTTGCCAGCAGACAGTAGGGGCGGGGTGGATTAGGGTCCCCTTAAGGCTTAGGGTTTAGGGTTTAGGGTTTAGGTTTAGGGTTTAGGGTTTAGGGTTTAACTTTCAGCGTTTAGGGTCACCCAAAAGTAGTTAGCCCTGTACCGTTGATAGCAAGATAGCTTGTGCTCAAGAGTCAGGGTTACGACCAGATTCGTGTCTACAAACCCAAGTTTAGGCTGACGCATATACCTACGTAGCTTATGAGGGTTGATCTAAACTAGTATATTCCCGTATAGTTGCCCTAAACCCTGTATCCCTAAACCATACCCTAAAGGATTCTGATGAAGCAAGCCTTAGCGCAGGAAGCCTAAGCTCGTAACACGATGGGAGTTGGGGGTCGGGGTGATTCCTGAACTGCAACTAGGATCTAGGTATAGGGTTTAGGGTTTAGGGTTTAGGGTTTAGGGTTCCGTCCACATCAGCAGCGCGCTGAGAAAAGGGTGAAGGCTCGGATCCAGGATCCTTGTTTTGGGGAAGCCTCGGCTTTTGTTTTTGGGGTTGGGATGTTCTACTAACGGTTTTTTCGTAGGGACTACAGTACCCCCTACTAGAACCCCATATTAAGGACTGTTAGCATAAGGGGGGAGTATCCCAAGTTTGGGGTTTTGTTGAGGGCGTCGGGGGCTCGGTGGGGGCGGCGGGAGGGGTGGGGACCATGAAGACTTCTACTTTAATCAGGGACCCTCGTTTGGATCAACGTGAACTTATATAATTAAGGCTCAAAGACTTTCCAATATTTCGACGCTACGAGATGCCACGAACTCAGGGGGTTTTAGGAAGATTATGGGGTTGAGGGGTCATGGCAGAGTCAGCAAAAAGCTAATTCTTGGTGCGCTAGTATGGCATAATCTATTGCAACCGCCTGTCGAAACCCTTCCCCTCAACCTTGAGCCTGTATCCACTGTATCCCCTTGAGAGATCTCGAACGTGTTGCTGCACCTGCTTCCTGCGCCGTTTCTCCAGAAACCAAGTGAATCCAAGCAAATTAATTAGGGCTGCAGGCCACTCAGCCCCCACTAGCCTTAGCACCTGCCTATATACGGATCAAAGCAATTCCGGACATGTGCACATGCCTCACACTACAAGAGCAGCTAATATTCTGAAGCGTAGTCCAGCCTCCCGTTCTACCTGCACTCCGCAAAGGATTGGGTTTCGTGCTTGGGGGTCCTTTAAGGGATATTGCAACCTGGACTCCGGTTCACTCAGCAGATGCTGGTAGGCGGGCACAGCCATGGCGCAGCACTCATCTTTCGTGCTTGCAGCACCCGACTTTTGGGTCCAAAGTTTTGCCAGACGACAGCCTGAAGCCCCCCAAAGTTAAAGAGTCCGGTGTACAGGCCATGACTTGGGATTCTTGGGGCTTAGCTTCACAAGCTTAACGTACCAGCTCCGTCTCCCAAATGAGCAAGTAAGAGCTTTGCTCTAATTCCCTTAAAGTTTAACACAACAGCGCCATGCCCCAAACAAGCAAAAACGGCATTGCCCCAATTCCCTTAGTTTGGGGAGGGGGGGGGAGGAAACCCGAAACCCTAAACCCTAAATTTCTTGATCCTACCATTCTGGGGATGTTCGGTGGTGGCTTCAAGCAGTTGCGTTCCGAGGCCCTGGGGGACCGGAAGTACACAAGGCAGAGGCCAGCCCCCGGGGTTTACATGAAGTGACTCAAGGTTTAGGGTTTAGGCTTTAGGGTTTAGGGTTTAGGGTTCAGGGTAGTTTAGGGTTTAGGGTTGAACCCCCCCCACCCCTGAAACTACAGCACCCTGTAGTTCAGGGATTTTCCTGAACATGTCTTAGGTTCCTGGCGGGGGAAGGGGAAGGGAGCGGCGGCTTCCCATAATCATGGCGTATAGCCCGAAATGTAGGGCATAGAGGTCATCTTTTCGGGTATTTGGGAGGTCTCGGTTTGCCTGATGGCACAACCCACGTCCCGACAAACTCCAAACGCTGGGCAAAGCTCAGGACCCTGAGGAGCCCAGACCTTCAACGGACACCCCTGCATCCACTCCTCGGACCCCGAAACGCGGCAGCCCTTCGGGCACAAAGGGGTGAGGAAGGTGTTCAACCTTTGGGAGATGGGTGCCCCGCCCCTCTCAGCACCACCCTTTCAGGGCCCTTTCAGGGGAATCCATTCCAGAATCTCAATAAACAAACTTGAACGTTTGAGTAAACTTTTGGGTATCTTCCTTGCTAGTCGGGATATCCCTTTTCTTTTCTAGTAGAAACAATAACGTCTTAAAATCCCTAAACCCTAAACCCTAAACCCTAAACCCTAAACCCTAAACCCTAAACCCTAAACCCTATCTCAGCAAGTCATGTCAGGAGGACCTTCCAGCTCGGCGGTTCGGTCCTGGAGTTCCATCAGGCCTTCGGAGGGCTCCAGCTATTGGTTGGCTTAGGGGTTTAGGGTTTAGGGTTTAGAGGTTTAGAGGTTTAGAGGCTTAGAGGTTTAGGGGTTTAGGGGTTTTGGGGTTTAGGGGTTTAGGTTTTAGGGTTTAGGGCTTAGGGTTTAGGATGTTGGCTGTTTGTAAGGCTCAATGGGTTTGTAGGGCTTATCGAGTTGGCTGCATCCCGGGTTTATACGGCAAACACCATCAGTTTGGTTTTGTGGGGCGAAGGGGGCTCATTGGATTTGCGGGTGTTTCGGAAATATACCCGGAGGTTCATGGGTCGTTTTAAGCAGGGTTATATGTATGGTAGCTGTACTTGTAACCCCAAATTCGGGCTACTTATAGCTTATAACCCTACTTTTTGGGGGCCGTAGAGTTTTTGTGGGCAGACTCTTGGGGCTTACCCATAAACTTGGGTTTATTCCAAAAAGCCGGGCGTCAGTCTTCAAAGAAAACGACCCCCGGCAAATTCGGAGAAGACGGACACAGCCGCAAACGACTGAGTATGACGCTTTGCTGTTGGGTTCTCGAACGACGCAGTATGTCCTTACAGGACTTGGGGGTGGGGGTTCGGGCTTCATCCGTAAACCCTAAATCCTACACCCTAAACCCTAAACCCTGTTTGGGGGGGCGGTTAATTGTCAGCCGGTGACAAATGGCCCAGCAGACGTGGAATCCCCAAAAAGGGTAACTACTCAAAAGCCATCCATATGGTCCATATGCGCGTTTTCGAATTAGGGGTGCCTTACTGGTCCCTGATTTCGTAAATCCTCATACTAGCACTCAAGTAGGACCAAGCAAGCCCAGTTCAGCGGAAGGCATTTGGCTGAGTGAGTGAGTGGACGGCCTGGGGTGCACTCCGGCCAACGGAAACGTTCCCTCCCGCCATCTCTTCCACCCTCCGCTTGCGTCATTGGGGAGATCCGGCAAGAGTTCGACGCTCCGAGCCCGTCAATCCGAGCTGGGAAAAACGCCACCCGAACCTCCATGGGCCCGCCCCCCCCAAGCCGGGCGGCTTGGGTTGGATTTGGGCACTTAGGCAAGACAGCCCACTTCACAGGAACAGAAACTCTTCCCCCTGTGATCCCTCACAAAGGTACGAAGCTGTCGGAGACAGGACTTGGTGCGGGGTGCTCCAAACACGCACACACGCACCGGCAGCAAGACTAAGGGAAAAGTAAGTTCAGCTAATCCCCTTGTGGCTGCACAAACTCCAACAGTATGCCCTTGGCATGTGGGGCAATGCCTGCAACTGAAGGCACCGCCCCCGACCAGAGGGGGGGAAGGCATTTGGCTTTACTGCGAGGTCTTTGCTGATCCTCAAACGGCACTGTATGCTGAAGAGGTGTTGCATGAAAACCTGGAGTAGACAATAGGCAAGTTGCAAGCCAATCCCATACACACATAGGGGGGCTTGTTCTACAGCCCACAAGCGAGGCCCCCAATTTGGAACGACTCCTACGTTCAGAGTCCAGCTTGGGGATTCTTAGTTCTGTTCCCTTCGCTCTGATCCCTCAATGCTTTAGGCCTCAGGGTTTAGGGTTTAGGGTTTACCTCCTGAGGCCATGAAGAGTCTGCAGTTGTTTCGGTGGCCGCTGGCGGTGGTCCAAGCCTCAGGAACTGCCCAGAGCACCCACTACCCCCCCCCCCCATTTAGTCAAGGGTGTAGGGTTCGGGTTTAGGGTTCAGGCCCTTTGTGGTGTGTGGGGTTTGGGGGTTTGGGCTTTTGCGGGTTTAGGGGGGTTAGGGTGTTTAGTAGGGTTTAGAGAGTTTAGGTCCGATGGTCCTTCAGCAATGAACCATACAAGAAGGTAATCATACATCAACTCGTAGTTAAACCCTAGACCACAAACCCTACAAACTCTGCAAGCCTAAATCTGCGGGTGTAAGTACTATAGGGGCCTTAATAATTAGAATAAGGCTTTAGGGGGTTATTATAGTATAATTATGAACCCTAAACCCTAAACCCTAAACCGACCCCTAGAGACCGCAGCGAAATCCTCCTGGCCGTGCGAAGGCACTTGTGGAGAGGCTTTGGCAACAAGGCATGCGAGCCAGACCCTGAACGCTACGCCCTTGCATCCTAAACCCTAAACCCTAAACCCTAAACCCGAAGCCCTTGCATCCTAAACCTTGAACCCTCGAACCCTAAACTTACTAAACTACTTGGGGTTCATGAACCTCCAAGTAGACCTTGATCCCAAAATCCGAACCCTAAACACTAAACTAAACCTTAAACCTTTCGTCTTGTATCGTTTGGATCCGCCTTGTGTTTTTGGACAAATCCACGCACCACCTTGTCTTGATGCGGCTGCTCCCGACTACCTGCCCTAAACCCTAAACCCTAAAAGCCCTAAACTGGCAGAATTTCATGGGTTTAGGAATGGTAGACCCTGCTGGGAGGCATGCAGTATTCTGGGCCTCTGGGCGATGCTTTTCCTGGCATTGGCTCGTCGCTCGTGCGAAGCTTCCGATGGGGCGCCTCAGCTTCTTCAGAATTTAGGGGTTGGGGCGCAGGTTTTGGAGTGTAGGTTTGCAGGCTTTAGGCCCTAGGGGGCTCAGGGAGTGTAACTTTAGAGGTTTAGTGGCATTTGTTCTGAGGTATGTCAGGTTTCCATGAAGGTTCCGCATGCAGCTGTGCATTGGAGATTTGAGATCGGCAGCATTAGGCCACCTTGCTCACTACTATGACAATGAGTGCTGACAGGGATGCTGTGTTCACTTCTCCAAACACAGGTCCCTTTGAGGGCATCCAAAAAGCGACCATAATCTTGAGAAATGACCATGTGCACTTGGACAGGCCCTGCAAGAGCAGGTATAAATTGCAAGAGCAGTATAAATTGCAAGCACCCGAAACCCAAACCGATGCGAGCAGCGTGAGCATGTTTCAGGACTTCAGGACTGCCTCTGGGGTCGAGCAAGAAACAGCAAGGTTCAGAGTTTAGGGTTTAGGGTTCAGGGGGTTTGGGGTTTAGGGTTCAGGAATCTAGAACACCTCTAGGAGCCTTGGTTACGGTGCCCCTTGTACTGGCAGGCAACAACAATGTGAACCCTCTAAACCTCTTTAAATCCCTCGAAAACCCAGAGGCATGCAGTGGCAAGAAGCCTTGCGGCTGGCGACAGGGGGATGTCTCAGGCAGCGCCGCGGCAGGTTTAGGGTTTCGGGCTACGTCCTTACAACTCTCCGTCAGCCTTGTCAGTGTGGCTTCCCTTACAGTAGGGGAGGGTCCGGCTTTTTTCAGCCATCCCTCACAACAGAGTTGGCCAGTGCTTGCCCTGGTCGCTGCGTAGTCTGACATGCCATTCGGCAGGCGCATGAATCTCGATGTAGAGCCGATGAGCCCCAAGCTGAAGTGCGTCTTTCCATGGCGCATTCGCAGGCTCCCAGTTGCAGATGCCCTCACGTGGACAGATGCAACAGGAGGGTCCATGTTCAAGAGTTGTGGTTCATTATGGCATCAGCGGTCTGCAAGCACCTGCCCCCAATCACCGGACCCCCCTGCCCACTGTTTGGAGAGGGGGGCAGAGTCAATGGCCACTCAACTGTCGGCTGCCTGAACCGTGGGTCTTATGGCTTTAGGGGTTTAGGGTGTAGGGTTGAGGGTTGAGTTCATGCATCATGCAGGCTTTGGGGTTTTGGAGATTTTGAGGTTTGGGGTTGAGGGTTTAGGGATTCCAATACAGAGGCCTACTCAAGTTATATAGTCTGCCTTGTAACCCCCAAAATGCCCATGCTAAGTAAACGGGCGCCTGTTCTGCTCTCATTCCTGTTTCAGGGTTAGCTCCAAAAACGCGAAACCCTGAACCCCAAAACCCCAACACCCCCAACACCCCCAACACCAAAAACACCAAAAACACCCCTATATAACTCCCCAACTCCCCAACACCCCAAAACCCTAAACACCCTAAAACCCCAACACCCCAAAAACCCAAAAACCCTAAACGTCCGTTGTGGAGGAAACATGGGCGCCGCTCAGGGGTGGACCCAGGCCCCTTGGTCTCAGACCTCTTGGGGGGGGGGGGGTTTCGGGCTTAGGGATGGCATGTTCAGGGTTGAGGGTTTGGGGTTTGGGGTTAGGGACCAGAGTTCTTCTGGCACAGCTGCAGGTCCAGGCTTCCATGTTGGGTTTGACATAGGGCTCTTACCCAAAAGACTCCGAAAGAACACGAGGCCAACGACCTGAAATTTCCTGGGAGCAACTTGAAGCCAAAGAATCCTAAACCCCAAGCCCAGAGCCCTGAACTGCGTTCATATTTACTTGCCGTCGTGGCTCCGGCCTCCCATCGCCGTTTGCTAAGGGGAAGGGCTGGAGTTTCGGCTTAGGACTTTTTGGGCTGATGCCTGTGCCCCAAACCCGCATCAACAGGCGCTCAGCGGCCTCTCGGCGATGCCAAGCACGCACGCTTCTTCTGCACAATCCGCACTGGTGCTCAAAGAGGGGGTTGAGAGTTGGGGGGAAAGACTTCAATCCCCCTACATTGCATACGAATATGCACATATGGTGCCAAGAATGGTAGATAACAGGGGTAGCACATGTGTGTGTGTGTACATATACACACACACACACACACACACCTACCTTATGAGCCTTTTCGCAGTGCATGTGTTTTCACTCCCCCCCCCCCCCCCACTCCCCCGTAAGCACCAGTAAGGATACAGGGGTTTTCTTTGGCGGGTTAAACTCTTAGAAGCCCCTTTAGGTTGAGGGTTTAGGGTTTAGGGTTTGGGGTTCAAACCAAAACGCCACCCTTTGTATTGCTAGGTTACTCTTAGGTCGAAGCCTAGGTTTCTCGCGCTCAAGGGCTTTTTTTTTGGAGATTCCGGGCTTTTCGGGCCTAGGGTTTTGGGTCAACTCCTAAACCCCTAAACCCTTCAAACTCCTGCGTGACTCCTGAAACCTAAAGGCCGAGTCCCCAAAGCCACCCGAGTTTAGGATTTGAAGCTCGGAGCTCCGTTGGAGTCGAGCTCTCTGGTTGTTGTCGGTGCAAATTGATTAGGGTTTAGGGATTTACAGGGTTTGGGTTCGCAGCAGCCCCAATTCGGAATACTTAGGCATGCCATGTGTTATCATGCTTCTCAGGGCAGCCTGAACCCACAAAGCCCGAAACCCTATTTGGAGGTTCAGGGGCAATTTTGAAGTGGGGTCAGAAGGGTGGTACATCTACTCATAAGCCTATCTAGGGTATCCATAACCCTACTTCTACTTACCCAAAAGCCCCAAACCCTCAGCCTTTACTGGATGCCAGGCGGCATCGCGGCTTTCAACTCAGCACAGATTCAATTTGCGGCGCGCAGGGCCCTGAGCCTGGAATGTCGTGGAAGGAGGGGCCTTCTCCCTTAGCCCTCAAGGGCGTTTACCGCAAACCCTAAACCCCAAAGCTGGATGCTTAGGGTTAGGGTTTCGGGTGTCGGAAGCCCCCGTAAAAGACTCCTGAGGCACTAGAGTCCACTCATTAAGCCCATCATGAAGCGCCAATATGCAGTTTCCCGAAAATAGGGGGTAGATTTAGGGTTTAGGGTTTAGGGTTTAGGGTTTACCCTTTTTGTGGCTTCCTAGAAAAAGGATAATAGTATTTTGGGGTATATTCGAGGCACCCTATTTCGGGAAATGTCCATATGAGAGCCTCTAGAACATTGGGGTTCCTCGTTACTCATTTAACATTCTTTTCTACTGCCGTATTTTCTGATTTTCCATCGATATCGTTTGTGATGCTTGTCGAAACATTGTTCACCATGATATGCTTGTTGGGTTTACTTTGAAGACTGCATCGAGTGCTGAGATTATAGCTGCTGCGTTACTCGAAGCCGTCGACCAAGAACTAGAACCAGCCCCCTGCCGGAGAAGCCCCTGAGTCCAGACCACTTGAAGTTGAGGGATTGGGTTTAGGTTTTAGGGTTCGGGGACTTAAGCCCTTCACGTTGAGATGTTCCCCCCTTCTTTGCTAACAGGCCTTCATAGGGATTTTTGTACCCCCGATTCTCTCCCTATGAAGGACTGTTAGTATAAGGAGGAACATCCCAACCTCAACTCTTCACTATTGCGAGCACAAGGTTCGCGTCCTTGGCCGAAGAGGGTCGTGCCTGGACTGGGTCATTGCACTTGCTGCGGCGAATCAGGCGCGCAGGTAGCAGCATACTGAAAGCCCCAAGCTTTTCTCAAAAAAACACATTTTTTCCAGATGAAACGCCCTAAACCCAATAAACCCCAAACCTAAAGGTTTCGACCATTAAAGCCACGCAGAAGATGTTGACCCTGCACTCTTGTTGGCACCAAACTTCCAGTAGGGTTTAGGGTTAATACTCTTCCCCACTAGACGCAGGCGTATTATACACCCCTAGGTGCACTCAAACGCCTTGAAGCTTCAACCTTAAACTCTATAGACCTGTGCTCTATACCCTAAAACCCGAACTCCAAGCATAGTTCCCTAAGCTCTATACAGCCATGTTCTAGACCCTAAAACCCCGAAGCCTCAATCTTAAAGCGGAGTTTTGGAGAAGAGGAAGGCTGCTCTGCAGCCGGACTGCCAGACCTGCGCGAAGGTCCTGAGGGCCTGCGTCCGAAGCTGAGCCGAGGTGGTTTCGGGTTAGAGGGCTTCGGGGTGTGGGTTTAGAGGGTTGAGGGTTACAGGGCTTAGGGTTGTAGGTTCATGGTATAAGTTATAGGGTTTAGGGTGTAGGTTTCTAGGGCTTAAGGGTGTGGGGCTTAGGGGTTTAGGGATTTAGGGGTTCGAGGTTCAGGGCTTATGGCTTAAGGGTTTTCGGTTCAGGTTTTCTGGTTTGGGGTTCGGAGTGTTCCTTGTACAGTTACCCTACTAGTTCTTCAGGAAGTCGGCTAATAGGTACCCTTGAGCTACGTTGCTAAGAACCAGCAAGCTTAGGGCAGCTGGAGTTATAGGGGTTTTGGGTGATACTTTAAACCATATAGGGATGCACGTTATGAGTTCAGGTATGCCTTAAGGTGTCTTGGGTTCTTTGTGACTTGCTACCAAGAGCATCACTTGGCTCAAGGTCGATGTCGCGAGACCGCAAGCAGACACGAATTTACGACAAGGGTTTAGGGTCTAGGGGCACTTTTGGACCCAAGGTCCAAACTATTATCAGGCATTGTGGGCTTTGATGCTAAAGTCATTGGACGCAGCCGGCAAACCGAGCACAAGCGTATTTGTCTTCTCAGTCTAAGGTTTGCTATGAGCCTGGAAGCCAGCAATGCAGATCATCTGGCGCCATGTGCGCGAGTCTCGCCGCCTTGCGAGGAGACCTTGGCAGCTTTTGGAGCGCGCGCTGAATTTGTGCTGCGTCTTTTTCGCGGTGCTGATGCTTTGGAAAGGCTTAGTGCTGGTCACGAACAACGCAAGGCCAGTTCTGGTGATTCTGAGCGGCGATGGAACTGTCTTACACCGAGGCGATCTCCTGTTTCTCTCTCGATTAGATGAGCGGCTCAGGGCTGGTGACCTCATCGCGTTTCAACTCAAGGACCGAGAGATTCCCATTGTCCACAGGCTGGTGAAGCTGCATGAGACACCTGCCGGAGAGATGGCCGTACTCACAAAGGGTGACGAGAATTTAGTCGATGACAGAGGCCTCTATCCAAAGGACCAGCTCTTCCTCAGCAAGAGAGACATCGTGGGCCGTGTGCATGCCTATCTGCCCTACCTAGGCATGGCCGTGATCTGGTTGAACGACTACCTGTGGATCAAGCATGGGCTCGTTGTCGCCACGACTTTCTCCTTGTTGATCGGCTGCGGAACTTGGCAATGGCCAGTCGCCCTCCTCTTGTCGGAGATGGTGAAGGGCGGCTTCTTTTAGAGAGCATCACCAGCTCGGCCCGGACAGCAACACGAGCTGAGAAACCCGGGATAGCATCCCTGATCCTGAAAAAGCAAGATCGCGCTTTGCCCTTGTAACCCCTGAACCCCCTTGCCCCTGTAACCCCTGAACCCTGAACCCCTGGTCTTCCCAAAAAACACAGTACACTGAAGCTTCTAAAGCCTAGTCCTAAACTCCTGCAACCCTAAACCCCAAACTCCTGAAACGCTTAAGCTCCGAAGCCCAACCTTCGAAGTCCTACTGGAGTGTTCAGGTTCAGGTCTTTGGGGCCTGCGATTCAGGGGCTCCTTGCTTGGATCGGGCTCACTGTTCGGTTCCCCTGCACTTCCCCCCTAAACTTGAAACCCTAAACCTTAACTGTAAAACCTAAACCCTAAGCCCAAAGCCCCAAACCCCAAGCCCTAAGCCCTAAACCCTAAGCCCTAAACCCTAAGCCGTAAGCCCTAAGCCCTAAGCCCTAAACCCTAAACGCCAACCCAGCGCCGAGGCTCCATCCGCGTGGAGCGAGACGCTGTACTTCCTGCAGCTGTCAAGGCATGAGGCCGGGACACCAGAAACAAATCAAAGTCCTTCAGTCCCTCGACAGGGTTTAGGGTTTAGGGTTTAGGGTTTAGGGTTTAGGGCTTTGGGCTCCTTCCCAGACGCGTGTGGGGGGGTTAGGGATTCAGGGTTTTGGGTGTAGGGCTTAGGGCTTAGGGTTTGAGGTCCTAACTAGACTAATCACCCCAGTTAACGTACTTTTAACCCTACTTCTAACTACCCATGAACCTCCAAGTAGTGTCAGGGTGTGGCTTCGGCGTGAGGAGGCTCAGGGTTGAGGGGTTTAGGGTTTAGGATTTAGGGTTTAGGGTTTAGGGTTTAGGGTTTAGGGTTTAGGGTTCCTTCCTTTCTATCTGCTCCTCATCCCATCCCCCTTCTGTAGTTGTTCCAAGCTTCCTTGATCCACCCACAGGTGGGTTTACGGTTCGACCGTCCATGCAGAAATCCTAAGCCACAAGGTCTTCAGGGACTGTTATTTTGTTTGGCTGGGGACTGCTTCCGCACTGGAGGACATTGTCCTCGATGACCCTGCAGCCGCATTGGCAGTCAGCGTAGCTTGGCACACTCATCACAATGCATCATGCTCCCTCAGCAACATGCCGCTCTGCGCTGGCACTCTCCAGGGTCAAGTAAGGAGAGATGCTAAAATGCGTGTGCCATTCGTCAGTCCTTTTCCTTCTGAGAACACGTGTTCCTACATTGACCCGGCGAGAGTCAGGAGTCAGAGCATGACTATGCCACAGCATGACCAGCATGGCCGCGCATGACTCATGTAGGCCGTGGCCATGGCTCGCACGTCTTACTTTCATGTACACATAATTAACATACACGTGCCGGATGCATGTTACATGTTCATTCGTTTTTGAGAACACGCATGTGCATGTACATGTGCTTTAATAGACGCAGATGATGTGTGCACACCCTATGTCCCCGAGAACCCCAAGCCCGGAGCCCTATTCTGTAGAGACTTCGCGACTGAGTCATCTTAGATGCTACAAACCCTAAACCCCAAACCCTAAACAGGACTTGGTTGGACCTTGACAATTAGACGCTACAGTCAGAGCCGTGGGATCTCCATGGTGCCCACTGTTCCCATTGCCTTTAGGGCCTAAACCCTAAACTTACCCTATACCCCATAAGCTTACTAGAAACCCTAAACCCTATACCCTACAAGCTTACTATAAGCCCGAAAGGGTGATCTTGCTAAGGCCCTGAAGCAGCAAGCAATGGTTCCCTTTTCTGTTTAGGGTTTAGGGTTTAGGGTTTAGGTTTAGGGGGTTCAGGGTTCAGGGTGGCCCTCATGCAAGCGTAGACCTTCTGTCCCGAAGGTTTAGGGTTTAGGTATGAACGTTTTGGGTTTTTGGGGTTTAGGAAACCCTCAACCCTCAACCCTAAACCCTAAAGCCCCAAACCACCACCACTCCATTTCGGAGAAAGAGCCTAAGGCATTCTGCCGGCGGTTTCGTCCGTGGCAATGGGTGGGGCTTCCCGGGTCTTCGGCTTGGGAACTGACATAGCGGCCTATGTGATTTTAATAGTAGGGGCTCGGGGTTTTAAGGTGTGTGAATGAAGTAAGACTATAAGGACTACAAGTGCCAAAACTCCAAATGTTGCATTGAATCTCGTTCACAGTGAGTTTCAGGGTTTAGGGATTTAGGGGTTTGGAGTGCTTAGGGCCCAAATAGGTTTGGGCTTGGGCACGTAGGGCCCATGGGGATCATATTCGTCTTGACAGGGCTTATACGTTGTTATCGGGCAGGAGCGTGCAGGAGCGGGCAGGCTAATGGGGTTTGTACGGAAGTGCGGTCAATCCAGCCATTCGGGCTGATATGGCTCTTAGGGTTTGTAAGGTTTATAGTGTAGGGTGTGGATTCTCTTGTACTAGAGGAGGGATAAGGGAGTACATAAAGGGTAAGGCCCTCATTCCCTACTAGAGCCAGTAGGCTGAGACTTTAGAATCAGGCCAGCGATTCCCAGGCTCACATTATCCTCAGCCCATGCTCCGTTTAGGTATTAGGGTTTAGGGTCTGGGCGCTAGGGTATTGCATTTCGGGCTGCGCGAGTACTGCCGTCGTCCTGCCAGCATGGCAATGTCAGTGTCTGATGTTGCATTTCTGGCATCCCTGCATGTAAAGTTTCTTTCGCCCGCAAGCTCTTATGTGTGTCACGTGCCCCTAGAGTTATCAAGTAAAGGCTTGTGGCCCTAAGCCCGAAACCTTAAACCTTAGCCCTCTGTGGCCCTAAACCTTAACCCTAAACCCTGAACCCTAAACCCTAAACCCTAAACCCTAAACCCTAAACCCTAACCCTAATTTTGCCGTTCATGGCATTTCCAGGCCTGCAGCAGCCTGTCTGCAATACGCAGATGGAAGGTGCTGCGGCGGCCTCAAACTGCTGACATATTGTTTGCTAGGAAGGACATGGGGATATTTAGTTTTTCCTGTTTTTGTGTTTAAGAGTACCTCATCTAGGCAATTTTTTTCAGAGGGTTCGAAGGGCCAAACCTAGTATAAGACTTAGTAGTAAGGATGCTGCGACGCTTTGCTTCGAACAGCGTGCGACCATTTGAAGAGGCGCCCAGCGCATGTTCAATATATCGGCACTTCCGCGCGCGCACGCAAGAATTACAGGCTCCCAGACTAGGAAACCCTAAACCCTAAAGCCCTAAACCCCTAAGATACTAGGAGGTATTGCTGCGCGGACCCAACTCGCGGAGCTGTGCTTTGACATTGGGTGGAGTCCAGGCCACATTCCCAACCAAGAGGCGAAACAGCATGTTCAGATTCAGCAAGTCTGAGCAAATCTGGGGGAGCCGTTGTTGGGGAAGTCGGGTTTGCCAGATGCATCTGAGGATCTCGAGTGCGACCTACAACACCGCTTTGGGTGTTTTCTCCAGGCGGCCACAACTGTGGAGAAAGGCGAGAGCAGCCGTGTCATGAGGGCGTGTGGTCGCAATACACTACTTGTAGTGGGGGAGGGCACTTGATCATTTTTGGGATGTAGACCGCTCCGTCAAGTGGCCAACTAACTTTTGACGATCTTTGCCCTCCATCGTTATGGCGCCCAGCAAGTCACGTGGCTCCCGTCAGGTCCTGGAAATGGAGACGCAGCTGACGAAGTCCGTGTTGTATTTGCCGGATGACGTCGCGCGTGGTCACCTCAAGATCCTGCAATGAGACGCAAGAAGACGATCGAAATGCTTGCAACTTTCCTGTGCTTAAACCCTAAACCCTGCCCCCCAAGCCCTAAATCCAAACACCCAATCAAGAGAAAGAAGGTCATTCTTTTCGAGTTGCGCGGCTTCGGCAGCGAGTCGAACAGGAGCCGGGCATGGCTTGCAAGCTCAGAGGCTCAGGGCGGCAGAGGGTGTTGGAACCGAACCCCAAGTCCTAAACCACTCGACTTAGGGTCCTCGCACTCGCACATTCTGAAAGCATCAGCCCTTTAATTCCATATGACAACCTCTAAGCCTGATAAACCCTGAACCCTCAACCCGAAACCTCGTCCCCAACCCCGGCCTAGGTTTGGACTTCACCCCCCCCCCGCCCCTCCTCCCCTCAAAAGAAAAGCAAACAAAGCCACCATCCCCATTCGCAAGTCATACACCACGGAATATACCTTAGCTTACAATGAGGACCCTAAACCCTAAACCCTAGAAACTAAACCCTACAGGAATCCCTCTACATAGTGTCACGCCAAGCCCTTAAATCGTGCCCTACAGACCCCAAAAAGTCCCCTGAACACCTTAAGAACGGTACGCCGCAGAACCCTCTGCTGAAGGAGCCGCCGCAGGATGAGGTCTGGCAGCAGGTGTCAGCCGGGGGGGCTAATGTTTTACAAAACATTAGCAGCGCAGTTCCAAGCAAGGTAGATGTTTTATGTAACATGAGCAGAGGGTTTTCGGGTTTCAAGGTGCAGGGGTTTCGGTTTTAGAACTTTTGATGAAATAGGGTTTCAGAGTTTAGGATTTGTGATTTAAGTTTTAGCGGTTAAAGTTTCGGGCCAGTTGTGCGGGACTGCGCGGAAAAACGCTTTGTCAGCACAAGTAGAACTGGGCTGCAGCTGCCGCGTTGAGGTTTGGTGTGTGTGTGTGGGCGTGCGTGCCTGCGCGCCTGCGTGCGTCTGTGTCTGTGTCTGCGTGTCTCTGTGTGTGCCCCTGGACCGACATACATTCTTCCGGTAAATTGGAAACAACCCAAGCCCTTGCAAAACCATCATTTTGTGGAGGCTTTGGCTGACTGCACGCGAGTGCGACAGGATCTCGGACGCCTTCCTGCGCATGAGCAACGAGCAACCAGAAACCCAAAGTGAGCTGGCGCAGCTTCCATGTTCTCGCGCAAGGGTTTGACAGAAAGAATCTGCGTGTATTCGTCTTACCACTGCTGCACGGCTGCAGAAGCCCTAGAAGCTTTGATGTTCCTGAACCTCTCCGAGGCCAGCAGTCTTGGAAGACGCACCTGCGCATTTTTCAAGCTGATGGCCCAGTGACGTGTTATTCGAGTAGGGCCACAACTAGGCAGAAGGAGATGTCTGGAGGGAGTGGAAAGCAAAGAGGAATCTAGAGAACTTGCCGCCCGATAGAACGAAAGGTCCAACACACATGTTCCTATAGCACTCTAGAGTTGTGATTGTGTGTTTGAATCGAAGAAGATGTGAATACTAGAAGACTTTACGACTATGAGACCATAGTACTTTATGACTATCAGAGGACAATGTAACGATCATGCGACATGCTGTAGTACCATGTTGCTATGTGACTATATTGTTTCACTTTGTTTGCTATATGACTAAGTCATTATATGTAGCACTAACATGGTTCTTATTTGTTCGTGTGGTTGGGGACCTTCAGGCGGAGAAGAGAACCCCCCGCCCCTGGCGTTTTGGCTTTTGGGGTTTGGGGGTTTGGGTAGCACCCTAAAACTTTTCACATTCTGTACCTTGGGTTTGGGGTTTGGGGTCTTGGGGCCCCTATGCTGCCTATACCTCACAACTATACCCCACCATTTCACGTACGAAGCTGCTGGGCCATGAATTAAGGATTGCAGAAGCTGTATATTGTGGAAACTACCCAGCTTAAACTTTCGTAGGCCTGACCGTACGGTAAGGTAAAGACCCTTATGCCCTACCATGATCCCCAACGCTGCATACACTCTCAACCTCTAAACCCCGCATCTATCCCTCTGCAACCTCCGAAGGCTAAGAAAGCAAGGCACCCTTAAACCCTGAATCCTGAACCCCTAAAGAACCCGTCCAAAAATGCCTGTAGAAACCATACAAACCCGTACGCCCTGAAACCAGGCCATCCTGAACCCATAAGCCGTCCTAAGCCATCGCTAAACCTCCCCAAGATTGTCATTTTGTTGTTTAGGGTTTGGGGTTTCGGGTTAAAGGTTTGGGGTGTACGGCTAAGGGTTTAGGGTTACAGGGGTATCCTGGGCTCCTAACCCACCACCTTTGCTCTACCAGGCGACCTCGGAGACGTGCACACAATGCTCCCGCTGGGCCCGCCGAAGTTCAGAGAGAGAGAGAGAGGGAGCGAGAGCCGAGTCTGCACGTAGGATTTTGAGGTTTAGGATTCAGGGTGTGGGTGGGTTTGGAGTGAAGCTTTGGGGGTTTAAACGGATTGGGAAGGGGGGGGGGGTGGGTGGGTGGATGTGGGGGTCGATAGGGTTTAGGGTTTAGGGTTAGGAAACCCTGACAACTGAAACCTCAAAACCCGAAACCCTAGGCGAATAAAAGATGTTGATCCTAAAGTGGAGGCCCTCCATCCCGTGTGGAGACTGCATCCTTCGGCCAGTTCCTGTTCCCTGGATCTGTCAAGTCACCAAAAACTTCCGGCGGCCTTATGTGAGGGTTTAGGGTTTAGGATTTGCCCTTCTTTCTTTTCCGTTGGGTAGGTTCACCTGTGAATTCTGAGACTTCAAGTACCTCCTTTACTCCAAAAAATACTTGGGGCCTAGAGCAGTCGGCCCTCACTTCCCTACGCCCTAAACCCTTAGACCCAAACCCTAAACCCTGAACTGGGGATACCATATTCCCTTATTGGGGATACTATAATCCTATCAGGGACTGCTAGAAGAAGGGGGAAAACCCTAAACTGAAGATGCTGTTGGCAAAACGGCGGAGGTCGGAGTCCAAAAAGAAATTCGCCACGCTGGAAATCACCTTCGAGAATCGGGTCATGACAGTCCATGCCTGCGTCACCTAAGCCTTAAACCCCAAACCCTAAACCTCCCAGATTAGGTTCCCAGTTCTCGCACAAACCAGAAAGAGAGTCGCCACAGTAGCCGCTCCTCGTGATGGGTGTTTTAGGGTTCGCCCTGCCGGGAAGGAACGAGCGCTGGACCTGTCGTCCAGAACCGCATCGCTTGCCGGACGCTCACATTCGCGCCCAGAGAGTCCAATACCCTTAGTTGCATAGGGTTTGTCCAGACCAATACCCCTAGTTTCATAGGGTTGATTCAGGGTTTAGGGTTTTAGGGTTTCTTCAGTCATAACAGGGACCCTAGTTGTGATTCAAGTCGCATTCCTTAAGGTATTTTGGGCTCCCTTGCAACCTCTTTTCAAGATTTGTTGTCATGTTGGTCTCTGATTCCTTAATGCACTAAACCCCCCGCCAAGCTACGAACAATCGTGGCCGAGATACCCTTGGGCGGTTTCCCCTGAACCCTGAGCTGGTCGGTTCTGAGTAGGGAATCTATCTACTCCCTTAAAGGGTATGTATATGGCCCTAGTTCCTTCATTCCCTTCTAAGAAGCAGGGGGTAAACTTGTGTCTCAGGTGAGTCAGCTCATGCTGTGAGGCCGGCCTTGTTGGCGCTTGTCCAAACGGGACGGAACCCGAACAAATACTTGAACCCTAAACCCTAAACCCTAAACCCTACGACATATTCATTTGTCTGTGTTGGATACTTGTTCAACAGCAACTCCGTTGTTCGCAGCACTGGCATGACGAAGTCAAAGTCACTTCTATGCCAGATCTAGCCTCAGAGAGGGTTTGCACTACCAGGTTACTTAAGGGATGTACTTTAAAGCAATTTTATGATATTAGGGGTCAGGAATCTTAGGTACCTTATTGGGGTCCTTAATATACAGGAATCCTACTATTTTGGGGGGAACTATATTAGGGGTCTCTCACTTTCGTAAGCTCCCATATACAGGGATCCGGATGATGAGCGAAGGATGGGGGGCTTCCTTCTTTGAAGGGTATCGGGCTTAGGCTAAAATGATGCGTTGTCTCGCAGCATCCGGCGGAGAAAAGAGGGTTTAGGGTTTAGGGTTTAGGGTTTCCAAAACCCTCAAGGTAACCAGCAACCTGAAGGCGAGTGCAAAGGCCCCAAAGAACCTCTCCACTCACCCAACGGGATGCCCCATGCAAGAGGATTCAAATCGTGGCATGGGATCGACTCCAGCAGGGTCATTGGGCTTTTTTGGGGGGGCGGAGTTTGTGTCTAGAGGTGAGTGGGTCAGTCAAGAACCCTAAATCTTTATCCCCGTGAACCCCCGCAGAGTTGGCTTGCGGCTACGGGGTGCAGAAAGCTGGTGTGTTCGAGTTGGCTCAAGAGAGATATCATGTATGGTTCACGGCTTCTGCCAAAGTTTGCCTGCCTGTAACTCCGGCATGTTTGGATTGGGTTTAGGGGCTTTGGTTTTCCATGTCGACTGTAGGGTGGATTGAGTTGATAGGGCATGTGGGGTTCACGAAGTTTATCGGGCTTGCAGGGTTTTCCTGGGTGTATAAGTTCAGGGTCTTGGGCTGCTGGCGATCTTCGAACCCGAGATCTATCAGAATCGCTGTGACACCGAAGCCGCCCCTAAACCCTAAGCCCCCAAACGCCTGAAGCCATGGATTGATTGTCTTATAAGCATACCTGGGAGGGTTGTAACACCCCTGGTCGCTATAGGTAGGGTTAAACTTAGAAGTTCGGCAACAGAAACGTCGAAGCCTGTCTAGGGTACTTAGAACCCTACGTATATTACCCAGGCACCTCCAAGTAATGAGAGGGCGCCCTATTCAACATGCTCACGACGTGCTGCCTGGTCTCTATCCCCACCTGCAAGTGTTTCATGTGGCCAGGTGAGCTATGCAGGGGCAGAAAGCTCAGAGGGTCAACGTGTAGGGCCAACTCTACTCGTAGGGCCACAGGGTCTAGGCTTCATTGTTTAGGGTGTAGGGTAAGCCTCTTGCGCACTGAGACGTGGCACGATTTTTGGGCAACCCAGGATGGCTCAAACCACCTCGCGGTGGGTGCAGGAGTTCAGCGTGCCACCTCAATTACTTACTACAAGGGGGGATGCACCTCTTGCGATAGACTGCCGAAGGTTCAGAACCTTCGGCTTTAGGGCATTTGGGGTTCCAACCCCAAACCTGAAATACTGCTAAGCTCCGCGACTCCAAACTGCACACACCCTTGAGTTCCATGACCCTACACCCTACTACACCCCAAAACCCGAAACCCTAGAGATTCCCTAAGCCCAAAACCCTGAACCCTAAACCCCAAACCCCAAACCCTCAACCAACCCTACAAACCGAAGTTTCTGGCGGTTCTGAGGCTTGGCCGCTTCGCACAGCATCCCGAATTAGAAGATTCCGCACGCCCGCCATCGTGCCATGGCTTAGGGTTTCGGGTTTTGGGTTTAGGGTGAGTAGGGTCTATAGGGTTTATAGGGTTTGGAGTGGGGGGTACCACTAAGAGCGCCGATGCCTGACTTAGACATCTAGGGCCCAGCTTGGATTGAGGGCGTGTTCAACAAGGTGAAGAAAGAGATTATTCGAGTCAATAACCACTATCTTGGGGTTTAGGGTTTAGGGCTTGTGGGTTCTTGCTGAAATCTTCACACTCACCCTTGCCTGATATTCTCCAGCTCGTCTGTGCTGTTTTTCATGGCCAAGAGCCCAAAACCCCGCCAGGCCCTGATCTCCATTATCCCTCTACATGGGAAGTTTAAAAATATTCGGGGTACCTTCTTGGGGTCCAAAGGCGAAGGGAATCCCACTGTTTGGGGGTCTATTTTGGGGGTCCCCTATTTTCGGAAACCCTCCCTGGCCCAAAAACCCGAAGCCCTGGCCCAACCCTAAGCCTTCTACCAGATGATCCCGAAGCAGCAAAGTACCCCACGAGGTCGGGTTCTGCCTTGATTGCAGATCATGGCATGTACCAGCCGCTGCCGACGAGTGCGCCTTGGCGGAAAGCTGCCCGGAGACCTTTGAATGGCTTCAGGGGATGTGGGCCTCGGTTTGCAGGGCTCAGGCTCTAGGGTTCAGGGCTTAGACCGTGTGGGCTTTAGGAGTGTGGGCTTTAGGGTTCGAGGTCTAGAGTGAAGCAAGCACTTACATTACGTTGGTAGTTCATAGAAGTTCTGATTTCGGCAGCTTTAAGCCCTAAACCATCCACAGCTAAGGGCTTAGAGGGTTTAGATCAGTGTATGCGAGCGGGGCCTGCGCCTTTTCTTCAGATCTAGGGCCGCACTCCCTGTCACGCACCTGATAGCCTAGTAGCCCCACCGCCACCCTAACTATTTTCTTGTAGAGCAAGGGGGGCTTCCTTGCTGTTCTTCTCTCAAGCCTCCAAGAGGGGGGGTTTAAGCCCTAAGAAGCTCCAGGATTCGGGAAAAATCCTTTTTGCACAGATGTTCATGGCAGAAAGGACCCCGTCATTTTCCGGATGTGGGGTTCTACCCGCAAACTCCAAAACACTTCTAACGGTCAGTCAGGCGCCAATGGTAAAGCCCGGGAGAATCTGAGAAGCGGAGAAGCTGCGCTGAAAAAGGTTCGGTGAGGCCTCGGCCTCTCGTCTGTGAGAAAGGAAACGCTTCCCCTGAGTGCCCCCCCTGAAAGGGGCAGGATTCCCAATTGTCATGTCCGGAAAGAATGCCGGAAGCTGCAGGGTCCCAGCCCTGAGGGTGTTGCAGGGGCCCGGGCGCCCCGTTCCGCAAATCGGGGGAGCCCTGGCAACCAATAACAAGACGCCAGCGGTGAGGGAATGGCACAGTGGAAAGCGGTTGTTTTGGGGAGGTTGTCCCCTCCCATGCGCGTAGATTCGAAACGCGCCAGGGCAGAGCCCTGTCCGAGAGGCTCGAGCACCCATGTATATGGTCAGCGGTGCTCTCGCCAGTTTAGGGTTTAAGGTTTAGGGTTTAGGGTTCAGGTTTGGGTCCAGCCATCTGCGAACTTAGGGTTAAGGAGCCAACCCCCAAGTCCAAAAACCCCTCAAGCCCCAACACCTAAAGCCTTGCAAACACTCTCCAAAGCCTCTCTAGCACCCCTCTAAACCCCGCAACACCCCTCGCTCCAAAACTCCTGAAAGCCAAAAGAAACAACCATCCTGCAGAAACCCTTCGTCGGCTCAGAGAACTTCCGTTTCTGTATCGACTCGAGGAGCAGATAGATGGTGGCAGCCCTCCCCAGCCAGGGACCTGGGGGGTGGGTTTAGGGGTTTAGGGTTTCGGGTTTAGGGTTTAGGGCATTTAGGGTTGAGGGTTTAGGGCGTTTAGGGCATTTAGGGTTTAGGGTTTCGGGTTTAGGGCATGTAGGGTTTAATGTGGACCCGCCTTAGTTGCGGCCTCCCCCCTCTAAAGTCAAGTAATTTGGCCAGCATTCAGGATCATGGTGTTTTTCGTTTTTTTTTTGGAGGGGAGGGGGGGATGCGGCCCGCTGTACAGCCACCTTCTCAGAACAAGAAGCAAAGAAAGCAATCCCGATCAATCCGGCCAGGGGTGGTCCAGGGGCCAGGAGCGCACTGTCTTTTATGTCCTACCCCTACCCCCCCCCGAGCTTTGAAATCTCAAATCTTCAGCCCAGTGGGTTTTAGATGAGGCCTGGCCCTTTGGGGTTGAAGGCTAGGCTCTTGAAATCTTAAGCCCACTAGCCTTTGGATTTCGAAGGCCTGGTGCCTTGTTTTCAAGGCCCTCCGCCTTGAACAATCAACGCTTTGCCGCTATAAACGGGCCCCGCAGACCTTGAAGGGGATTACGGTCCCCCCCCAGCCCAGCAAAGGGTTTGAAGAGGGCGGGCGTTGAAACTAAATTCAAGGCCGACAGGGCTTAAGATTGAAAAGCCGAGTGGGGTGAGAGTTGGGGGGCGGCGAACACATCAAAGCAGCTCCAACATTATGGAGTTTAGGGTTGAGAGGGTCTTGTTATAGTTGTTTTGCTGGGTTTTGGGTTTTAGAGTCCCCCCCCCCAACCACAATGTTGGACATGAATACTCAAACTTTAAGGGGGGCAGCGCTTATCGTGCCGCCATAGTATGGGGATGCAAGTTCTAGGGTTTCTGAAGCTTAGGGCTTAGGGCGACATGTTAGAGAGTTTAGGGGTCCGAAAACCTCCTAAGGAATCGAGGTTAAGCTCCACAGGGTCCTCGTTGTGAACGAAGTTCTTTTCGAAGTTTTTTCTTTTGTCGGGATGGTATTCAGTATTGGACCCAGAATCCTGGCCCTAACAGTGCTCTCTTCAGAACGCATTCCTGTAACTTCTGCACCGAAGGCCTCGCTGCTTAAGCACCCGGGGCGCCGTGTTCAACTTCGTCGTGGGGGTAGTGGTGTGCGGTGAGCTCAGGGGCCGATGTGAGGGTTTAGGATCCACGGTGGGGGGGTACACTGCAGACTCCCAAACACAGTCTGTTTGAGTTCCGAAGACCAGACATCTGTCCTGAATTCAGGGGATTACAGGGGACCCTGAGCATGAATCAAGCTAGGCTTCTCGGGCTCCTTGCCATACTAGATATATCGAGGTATCGCCTGCCCCAGGTGCAAACGCCGTGCTGCTTGCCGTCGAAGCAGACCTAGGACTTTTGGGGCCTTCTGCTCCCACTTGGACAGGCGCTGCCGGCTTAGCATTCTGAAGCCGTTGCACATGACCTATTTGGGGGGATTGTCTAAGGTACGGTCCACTTGAAGGGGGGAGGTACCCCAAACATCTGGCTTTGTAGTACAACACAAGCTCCAACAGACCCCGAAACCCGCAAGGGTTTCATGGTTGTAGGGCTTAGGACTAGTATTCGGCAGAAGACAGTGCGTTCCTTCCCTAAGCTATTTTGAACAAAAAGGTTCTCTACAACAAGCCTGCAACGAACCTTCTTTGGGTAAAGTTCCTCGCCAGGTCTGGAGACAGATCTGCTGAGCGTTGGCATGGGCAATGCGGGTTGGAATGTGGGCCTGGAGAAAAGCGCTGCTTGGTCGTCATATGGCCTGTGGTCCCTAAAGCCCACGAAATGCCCCGAAGCCCTAAACCCCTTACAGGACCCCAAAACCCTTATGCACTGCTAAACCCCTTATAAAACCCAACCCCAAACCCTCTACATGACCCCCAAAACTCTGACTCTGAACCCGTGAACCCGAAGTGAACCTACCCTGAATCCACATATCACTCCCTGCTCCTCAAACCCTAGACCTAAGGTGAAGTCAGAGATCACAGACGGCATTGCTGCAGACAAGCAGCTCAAGGCCCAAATTTGGTGGGGCTTAGAGGGCCTCAACTGCAAGTAGGGTTTCGGGGTTACAGCTTCTTAGAGGACTTAGGGGTTCGGTTGGGGGTTTTGGGTTCAGGGTTTAACAAGTGCTTTAGGGGTACATGGAGGGGTAGACCCAGGGGTTGATCTAAGTCTGCCCTTTTTTCGGTCTTCATCATGGTTGATTCCTTACAGTTGCCCAAGCCCAAGAGTGATCCTGATCGACAAGGCTACCATAACTAATGGGAAATATGGGAAGCAATTGCAGGCGAACTTGCAGAAGAAGCTCAACGCCCGGGTCTCGACGGAAGCGCGGTAGAGCTTAGGGTTTCGGGCTTTAAGTCTATCCAGACAATGTCAGGTGGGCAATATGCCCCCTCCTCCGCCGTGCATTTTCTCCAGCTTCTCACCCCTCGAATTTAGGGTTTTGGGTTTAGGTGGAAGGGCGGGGGGGACTACTGACACGGCGACACGAAACCCCATATGAGTTGCGCTTCAAGGGAGCTTGGGCCGAAACCCTTGGGTTTCCCTACTACCCCATTAAGGTTATTTAGGGATAATTATGCCTACTTAAGGTTATTTAAGGGGGGAAACCGGGGGGGGGGGGTAGTATAGAGGGGGAACCCATGACGAAACCCAGGCCACGCTGCATCAGAATGTGCCGCTGAATGGCGAGCTGGCGCTGCCCACCGGGGGTAAGCTCAGGCTCGATCCTCATCGACCGGTCTATTTTTGGGGCTTTAGGTTTAGGGTTTAGGGTTAAGGGTTAGGGTTTAGGTAAAATCCGCAGCTCCGTGGGTTGTTGAGGCTCTTGCCGGGTGGCTCTGTGTCAATGTCTGTGCAGGGTACTCAAAAGCATCAAACCCCCGAGGACAACCAGCACAGAGCCTTTGGCATCCTGCTAGGGAGGAGTGTAAATCATGCGACGGTCAGGGAAAGTATGCCAGCGAACGATGCCGAGGATATTGACGATGACGACAGCGATTGCGCAAGCATCATGCTAGTCGTGATGATGGTACGCCCATTTGATTCCTTGAGCTCCCCTATGATGTCAGAGTCCAGGCGGACTGCCCCGTTCTGACGGAGGGGCGGTGCAGCAAGGGGCAATACAAAACATATGCTTGCAACAAAGTTGCACAAACATGTATCCACAGCATATGATGCCGAGCCATGGGGCATTATGGAAGTAGGGCCGAGGGTTTAGGGTTCTGGGTTTCGGCTATAGTGCAGGTGGAATGTCATCCCCCCCACCCCCATCTCTTGCGAGCGCAAGCTTTTTGGCTGAACCCTAGACTGTAATGCCCCAACTCCTAAACCCCGAACCCTAAACCCTTGAGGTTGCTCGACGGGTGTGGGATTTATGGAACTGAGATTTGAACATCAAGGTTTGGGGGAGGCTAGAGTTGAGGGCTTTCTGCAAGAAATGTATGAGGGTTTAGACTTTAGGGGTTTGCAACCCTACATAACCCATTTGAATGCTGATTTTGTGGGACCAACCCACACCCAAAAGCCTCAAAGGCCCAAGTCGTCGTTCCCGAACCCCGGAGCCATAAAGGCCCTCAGGCTCTGAGTAGTCGGCTCTGGAAAAGATCCGGAAAGCCCTGAAACCTCGGCCGCCGACGCCCTTTTCCTAAACCCTAAGCCTTTCTAAGGTTTGCTGCCTACACGGTCTGCGAGTTCTTTTTCGTGATCTTTTTCTTGCCCGGGTGCCCGGTAGACTGCAGGCTTGTAGGGTTTAGTGGCTGAAGGAGTGTGAGGTTTGCGGGGAGAGTTGAGGGTCTTGGACTTCAGCTTAAGGTTGAGGGCTTGGGGCTCCAGGAATGTATAAGTTTCGTTTCATTCATTTCAATTCAGATGCAGTTGACATGCTCGGGACAGATTGTTGCGGATGCTTCAACAGCAACATGTTTGAACTGGGGGTTCACAAGTCCGAGCGTCGAACCCGGAACCCTAGAGCCTCGATGGGGCCCGCATGATAACCATCCCTTCGATGTTGAACACGTCCGTCCTCCCGCATGCCCCTTGCTTAGATCCTTGTATAGTCTTTCGTCCCCTTATGCGCCCCGTGGAAAACCCTAAACCCTAAACCCCTAAACCCTAAACCCCTAAACCCTAAACCCTAAACCCTAAACCCTAAACCCTAAAACCTACCCCGGACCCCGAAATCCTTTAGGCGTTCTGCCAAGGTTTGAGGCGCTGCTTCGGCTCTGCGACCTCGGATGCCGCGAATACCTTTGTGCCGACCTTAGGTTTCGGGGGGTTTTGGGGGTTTTAGGGGTTTTGGGGGTTTAGGGTTTGGGGTTTAGGGTTTAGGGTTTAGGGGTTTTCGGGAGCTTGGGGTTTGGAGTTTCGGATTCCGGGTTTAGGGTTTAGGGTAGAGGGTTTGGAGTTTAGGGTTTAGGGTTTAGGGTTTGGAGCTGAGGGTTTGGAGTGTCGGGCTTAGGGTTTTGGGTTTAGCGTTTGGAGCTTACCGTTTGAGGTAGGATTTGCAAGGTTTCGAGCTTATTGTTCAGGGTTCGAAGGTCAGGGTTTTGGGGCTCAGGCCTACATCCGGGGAACCGTCCTCACCAAATGCCCACCCTTTTCTGGGAGGGGGGTTAGGTCTTTTCTTGTATGAGTCCCTCGTACCGTCAAATACGGTGCGCTATAGTACCTTGTTGGGTTTTCGTTTGATGTCTGAAAGCTTGATGAGAGCTTAAGTAGGTTTAGCCAGCCAAAACCCTAAACCCTGCGCCAAACCCCCGATTCGTAGCAGGCAGATACCCGTGGATGCCCCTGGACTTGGTCGTGGCGGCCCAAGTCCTGCACGCCTCGAACCCCAAATGCCCCTGAAGCCACAAGACCTGAAGCATGCCGAAGCCCTAAACCCTAAACCCTAAACCCTAAAACCCTGGCCTGAAGATAATGGCTCAGCACACCACGACTGTTCCTTCCGGGTGCCTCACAGCAAGATCCTGACTGGGTTGCTGTTTCAAGGAACTTAGGCTTCAGGGTTTAGGGTTTAGGGTGGTTGGTGATACATAGGATGTAGGGTTTAGGCTTTAGGCTTTAGGCTTTAGCCTTTAGGCTTTAGGCTTTAGGCTTTAGGCTTTAGGCTTTAGGCTTTAGCGTTTTTGGTGATACATAGAAGAAGCAGGGTATCTCTTCTTGTGGGTATCTGAATTGAAGTGCCTGAACACAGCCACCCCAAAAAAAGGTGAAGTGGAGATGTGACGCTGAAGCCAACGCCCTCAAACGAAAACCCTAAACGCCCAAAACCAAAAAGATATCACCTACACCCTAAGCCCCAAAACCCAAGCTCGAAGCCCCACGCCCGAAGCCCAAGTCCAGGTCGTCACGACCGGCCTGGCCGACGTCAGTCTTCCTTTCTTCCTGGACGCGGACATGGAGCGGCAGTCGGTGCTTTGAGGGTTTCGGGGGTTTCGGGGGTTTAGGGTTTAGGGTTTAGGATTTAGGGTTCAGGGGCTTCGGGATTTGGCCTGGCCTTTCAGAAGCTCCGAGCATCGCAGACTATCAGAGGTTAGGGCTTGGGAATGCCCCCTAAACCCTATACCCTGATCAGACATGCACACAAGTGGCCCTGCTTAACTTCCGACATGAAACAATCCTGAACCCCGTAAAGCTCGTCTTCTCTGGTGCTCCCAGCTTATAGAACACCAACCTCTCAGAAGACAACGAGGCCTGAACCCCATAAAACCCTGCTGAAGCGTTTTCAATGCACATGTAGGCTTCGGGGCGCACTCTGCATCCTTAGGTGCTGCCCTTTCTGCGCTTGTTGCGCGTGCTGCGCCTGTTGAAGCTCTTCCAGGTGTGACGCAGCCTCAGCTATCGGGGCCGTTTGGGACTTAGGGTTTGGGGGGATGTCCGGGGTTCATGTTTAGAGGGATCCAGACTCCTGAGCCCAAAACGCTGGGCTTGAAAAAGCCTGCCTGGACCGCCAAGCGTCTTTGAAGATTTCCTGAAGCCCTCATGCAAGCCCCAAAACTCCCTTTAAAAGTACATGTAATTCATAACAGCAGTAAGTTTGCAAGATTCCAAAGCCCTACGTTACACCTCTAGAAGCCCTGACAACACCCACCAAACCCACACGTCTACTCGACTGGTCTCAGCTCGCCTGGCCTTCCCCTAGCTACCTGCACCGCTAGACACCTTAAACCCTGAACCCTGAGCCCTATGACCCTACACCCTAGAGCCCTGTACCCTACACCCCCACGCCCCTAAACCCTAAACCCTAACAACCCCCACAACCCTTTGAGGCCAGCCGCTGCGAATCATCGGACGGGCGGTCGTGAAAGCCTTCGCCGTTGTTCTGCTGGTTGGGCTCGTGGGGACTCCCGGACCTCTGGGTCGCCTGTGAAGTTAGGGTTTGGGGTTTAGGGTTTAGGGTTTAGGGCTCAGGGTTTGAGGTGTGGGGTTTAATTAGGGCTTTCTTCGAGGACCAAGCTTATGGTATAGTACCTAAACCCTCACCCCCAACAACAAAAAAGCTAGGTTCCCTTTGTTTTTGCAAGGCTGCCCTTTTGAGGGGGGGCTCCACACCTGTGATCTAGGCTCATATCGGGTGCCATCTGCCACTTATGTAACCCGCATAGGAGCCTTGCATGTAAGGTGCCCCCGCCATGGGACCTCCCTTTATGAAGTCGTCCTTGATTTAGAGCACTCTAAACCCTAAACTTTAGGCCCTGAACCCGAAACCCTAAGCCTTCAACCTTACCTCACGGAAGCCTCAGAGGTCGTCTTGGTGCTCAACTTCAGCTTGGCGATCATCCTCACGACGCTGGTTGGGCAGAGGTTGGGCCTCAAGCCGAAGGGTCTAGAGTCTAGGGTTTAGGGTCTAGAGTTTAGGGTCTAGGGTTTAGGGTCTAGGGTTAAGGGTTTAGGGTCAGGGTTTAGGGCATGTAGGGTGTGGGATATAGGGCAGTTGGGGCCTAGGGCTTCTGCTTCCCTACACTCCTACACCTTCGACAATGAAGTTCTTGGATGTGCCGTATGTCAGTGGTCACTTTGGCTTTCGGGCTTGTTTAGGGTTTTGGGCTTCACCCTAAACCGGAAGCACAAAACCCTAAGCCCTAGAACATTTAGGGCTTGGGGTGTAGGATTGGTACCAAGCTTCCTAACTAAGCCTGGAAACGAGACACCTTTGGTGCGATGGGTCCTTGGGCCCTGTCATTCCCACCCCCCGGCCCTGTGCTTATGTCCCTAAATTCTAGGGTTTCGGCCTTGGCGTGTCATTTCATGTTCCTGCAGCCCAAGAACCCCTCAATTTCGAAGTAGAACTGCGGTCGCATTAAGGATCCCTATGCAGTTTGAGGTGCAATTCGGCGCCAGGCCCTAAACCCGAAGTCTTACTCTTCAGTTAACGAAGAGGTATTGACGAGACTGGGAAATGCGCTCGTCCTCAGACAAATGGCTTTGGGTTGAAACAACCACTGATGGCGTTTGAAACGAACAGCTTCACCTTAGACCCTAAACCGCTCCTTGAACAAATCTGGTACGATAATGAGGGACCCCGAATATAGAACCCCAAATAGTAGGATCCCCTTACGATAAGGACCCGGGTTTGCCCCACCTAATTCTCGACGCCCAGTCCAAGCTCTCAGCTGCGTCAGGTCCAATGTTTGGGCAGACAAGAAACTAGGCACGCCTTTGGGACAGTTGTTTTAAGCTTGCCTCTTGTTGGGTTAAAGGGTATCATACATACCCTAAACCCTGACCTTCTAAACCCTAAGCCCCAAACCCTAAACCCTCAGCTCTACCCGCTCAACCCCAAGAAATCTCTTAAGAGCGCGTGAAAGGGGAGCAAACCCAGGACTGACGATGACATCGAAGCTTGGTTTGGATCCATCGGGCGGTCGATGCACCTGGGCACCGTAGGAGTTTGCCTTGGGTTAGGGCTTAGGGTTTAGGGTCTAGGGTTTAGGGTTTAGGGCTAGGGGTTTGGAGTTGTTTTTTGTCCGGGATGTCCCCCCCGATTGCGTGAAGGATAGAACTCTGGTCATACATGCGGTCTCGGAACGGTTGAAAGGTATCCTCACCGGTTCTTATACAAGTATGGCTTTGGGAGCCACATACTCGATTTCTAGTCCCTTCTTGGCTACTTGTGTGAACCCCCGTATCATAGGCACCCAAGAAGGGCTCGAATTTTGCCTACAAAAACGGAAGCTTTGGTTTGTCAACTAAGGCAGACCTTGTTCACGATCCAGACGCTCTCAGGGTGGGATCACATTGCTGCAGTTCTTAGCGGCGTCTACCCCAGTACAGTTGTTGTCCCACTCATCATCGTCTACGTGATGCTTTGCTGCTTCGCTGTGGTTGGCCTCATCACCAGCGTCACTTGGTAGCCCAGTGGTACGCTTTTCCCTTTGTTAAGGTTCAAGGTTCCCTTTTCAAGTAGCCAGCCCCAAAAAAGGTGCCCTCACTGCAATATGGTTACTGAGCTTCCAAGGTCATCAGCGACTCCTTCATGGCTTCCCAGCAAAAAGAGCAGAGAAACCAAGAAGTTGGAAAAGCCTTGCGACGCTTGGTCGGACGAATAAGTAACCTTTCAGCTTTTCTGGGGGATAACCCCTAGATGACTCAAACAGGTTCCCCTTTAAGTTCGTAGGAAGCTCGAATAAGTAGGATAAACACGAAATCCTCAACCCTCAACCCTAAACTCTAAACTCTGTGCAAGGATGTGAAAATGCAACGCGGCACCTGGAAGAATGGTTCTTTCAATACGGAAGGCAAAGCTCTCCAACCTGTCGATGGGATTAGGATTTAGGGTTTCAGGGTTTAGGGTTTAGGGCTTCTGTTGTCCGTGCTTCAAAGGGGTGTCCCTTTGTCGTCCCCGAGGTTGTTTTAGGGCATGGGGAGTAGGGCACAGGGAGCAGACTTCAGAACTGTGCCTGGAGTGCTGTCGCGCTTCCAGAAAGGAAGCCAAAGAAAGCATGGAGAACGCATAAGTCTCAAAATCTAACATCTCCAATCCTGACCTCAAAATCCTCAAATCCTGCATTGCCCTGAACCCGAAACCCGAAACCCTCAACCAACAACAAAAGTCTCAATCGCCTTCAAACGAAAGTTCCGAAGATCCAAACTCGCCTCAGGGCACCCCAGTGTTCGCAGACCCTTTGGGGTTTTTGGGTTTTTGGGCTCTTGAGAGTTCAGGGTTGGGAGGGACTGTTAGTATAATAGGGGGTATTCTAATTCCCATTAAGGACTGCTAGCATAAAGGGAGCACATCCCAAGTTGAGGGCGTATAGTGAAGGACCTGGACCCTTGAAACCCGTAAAGGAGTCTTCCTGGGTGCATCAGTCGCGAAGAGCTGGAAAGAGCTCTTTCAGAGCCCTCCGCTTCTCGGCAGCTCAGATGTTTCTATCTCCTGGGCATATGCATATACATGTGTGTGTATGTGTTTGTATATGTGGTGCATACATGGGCATGCAAAAATCTGTGTCCGATTTGCGATAAACCCTAGATACTATAATCGTGAATCCCAAACCCTCTCATATAATATGTATATACACATATATATCATGGTTATTATTGCTTTGTATTTCTGTATCCGTTTATTTCTATTTTAATTTGTTGTGTTTTTTATTTTGTTTTGTTTGTATTCATATTGACATGCGCGTGTATATGCTTCTGTGTCACCTGCTATAGAGGGTTGATGCAGCAATCCTACTCTCTTTTGAGGGTGAGCTCTCACTTGTTGAAAGGGTTTGCAGGAACAGCGGAGTATAGGGCAACATAGACAGGGTCCAGGGGATCCCCCTGGATCCCCTTCCCCGAGCCCATGAGGTGAGCTCGCTTCTGCTGAGCCTGGAGCGGCCGGCCAAGAAGACAGAGATTCTGAAGCTGTACGACCGCATGAACAAGGATGGGGGGGGGGGGGAGGGGGGGACCTCTTGTGAGTTGCGGATGCTTTGCAAAAGAGGCTTTGGGCGGCTGAGCTGCAGTTTCAGGTTTAGTAGGGTTTGAGTTAAAACAAAGGCAGCCCTGGTAGTACAAAACAAATTGCAACCAACTCCGCCCACATGCCAACCACATCAGCCTAAGTACCATCGCTATCCCCTTATGATCCTGCCTTATGCAGTTGCAAACTTCCCAGCGTTTCCCATTCTAATCAACTCCCCCCCCCTGCATTCGGCTTCCGAAATCCCATGCCGGGCCTGGACCGGCCCTGCGTGAACTCCTGTGAGCCAGGGCCTAGAAGCGTGGAAGTGTTAAAGCCTTACAAGCCTAAAGTCCTGAAGACTACCATCCTGAAGCCCTAAACCCCGAAGCCCTAACGCTTCAAACCCAAGGCCCACCCCCCCAAATCCCAAACCCTACCCCCGTAGCCTGAACCTTCAAGCCCTCAGCAGCACCCTGAAGACTTACATCCCGAATCTCGGTTCGTCCCTTTACACCAGGGTTCTCAAGCATGGGCGCTTTAGTTCTATAAGGTATATGGAAGGGGCATAACTGCTCCAAATCCTAAACCGCCCCGGAGCCTTCGAACTTCGAACCCGGGCCGTGAGGAGCCTTCGTTCAGCGGCCGTGTGCAGGCCGCATACTACCGGTCAGAGTTCAGCCGCAAACCTCTTGAACCCCAAACCCTAAGCTGGTTTCCTTTGGCACTTGGGGCTTTACCGTAGGGTTTGAGGCAGTTAAGGCTTGTAGGGCTCTGAGGCATGAGAGGTCTTCCGGTTTAAAGGCTTTCAGGCTTCAAGGTTTCAAGGGCTTTAGGGTTCAGATGTTTAGGATATAGGAAAATATACGGTTAAGGGTATGACGGCTCTTGTCTAGCATGGAAGCTGAACTTTGAATTCGCTGGGTCGCGGCTCATGAGGCGAGGTTGCGCCTAATCTCTACAAATCCTAACACAGATTCCGAAACCACTTAAAGAAGACGCCTGAGTTCGTGAAGAATCCCATTTCAACTTGCAAGCCCTAAGCCCCAATAGCCACACATTGTGGCTGAAAATGCATCTTTCCCCTTAACCTGTATTATATGGGATATGGTAAAATATTCCCTTGTGAGAGAGGCATTGGGCTGCCGTTGGACCCAGAGTAGGCTCTCGTTCCCGTTCGTTAGGTTCCCTTACCAACCCCTTTTTTTGGACCAAAAATGGCACCCTCCTTACTCCTAGGCTACTCTTGAGTCACTCTGAACCTTCTTCAAGGTACCCTCTTTATTCCTAGGATACTCTTGAGTCATCCTAAACCTTCAAGGGGCCCTCTTTATTCCTAGGTTCCTCTTGAGCCACCCTAAACCTTCAAGGGAATGGGAAGCCGCACAGGCCGGCCACATGGCGGAAGCAGTGGTCACCATAAGTAGCGAAGCGAAGGTGTTGGGACCTGAGACCATTGGGGGGCTTTCGGGTGTAGGGCTGGGGTTTTTGGGCTTGGTGGTTTCGGGTTAAGGTGCGGGGGCAAGCCTTGACCTTATGTTCCTCCTAATATCGAGCATGCACATGTGCAGCATCTGGAGTATCTGGAGTTCTTCCTTAAACCCTAAGCAAAAAACCCTCGGCCCTGACCCTAAAGCCTGAGCCATTTGGTGCGCCCTTGTGTCCTGATGCCGAGGTTTGGATTGTTTGACGTGTCGCGACCTTAGCTGCCCAGAATTAGGGGCGCGCCACATGAGAGCAATTGCCTACATCCAAATCCCTGGGACTTCGGGCCAGGGGTTTGGGGTTGGGCGTTTCGGGCTCTCCTATGTACGTGTGTTTTTGCTGGGTCCTGGCTCAGGTTACTTTTTGGGCGGCCATCAAACTTGCATTTTTTTGGAGTGGACCCGAAGAAGAAGTCGTAGTGCTCCGGGCAGAACGGATGATTGGGGGTTCGGTCTGCGGCCCCTTTTTGCCCGAGAGCTTGCCCAGCTCAAGGAAGCACAAGATCTTGGGCGTCCGGAACGAGGTGATACAGAAAGCAGAGCTCTCTGCCAAGGCAGGGCTCTGCCGGCCTAGGGACGAGAGTCCGAGGCGGATAGCCGTGGATGGATTCAGGGCTCAGCGTTTGCAACTTCAACTTTATGTGTTGAACTGTTTCAATGCCTGGAACCCATGAGCTTGGCTCAAACCCAATTAGCCCGATACTGTAAGCCCTCCGAACCATACAAGCGCCCTGTAAACCATCACAAACCCACGACCCCTGCGAGCCCTGACACCCCAAACCCCGTTCAGTTTGCCGCAGCGACATGGCTCTAGGCTCTTCAGCTTGAAAGCCTTAGGCTTCCTGGCTCTTTACTCCAGGTTTTTTCGGGCCCAAGTCCGCTGCCCTGAAGGGTTTTGCAGTCCCAAAGAACTAGTAAGTAAACCCCTAAAACTGCAGGGTTTGAAGTGTGAGACCTCCGAGTCACCATTCGATAATGCGATGTAAGATCTCGGCGTCGCGTTGCCTTGTGGTGCTCGTTGCTCGCCTCGGTGGGCCTCGAAAATCTCGATCCTGTAAGCCATAAAACTCACTGATGGGGAATCAGGGACTTAGGCACCTTATTCCCCTGATTCCCTATTACGAAGCAATTAGTAAGCTGATTGTTTTTGGGAATGGCGTGTGTGTGTGTGTGTGCGCGCGCGCGCGTGTGTGTGTGTTTTTTGAGTTTTCGTTGGCTGTATCCAAACGCGACCTGACCCTGAGCCGCGAGCTTTCGGGGGGTCCCACACCTGACTGCGCAGGATTCTGCCAGCCAAAGAAAAGAAGTTAAAGAGACTCCTGGACTTGGCTGTTAGAGTTGAGGGTTAGAGTTTAGGGTCTGGGCTTCAAAGAGTTTTAAGGTGTAAGCCCTAAACCCCACCCCCCCACCCCCCCATCAGAGCTCCTTTTTCTGGCACCTCAGCTTATGCCATGAACTTCTCAAGTACCCCGAACCGAACATTGGCACACGAAGCAACTAAATTGATTGTTTTGCCAAGCCCCGAAGTGCCCCTTTGGACTTCGCCCTTGTGGCTACCAGATGGTCCTGAAGATCTTCAGCCTAAGGTTCAGCAGCAGTGGGCTTAGGTTGGGTTGTTCCCCCTTTTTACTATCAGTCCCTCAAGAGGCATTATAGTACGCCTGATTAGAATCCCTATTAGGACTGGTAGTATAAGGGGGAACATCCCAAGGCTTAGGGCCTTTGGGTTCTACAATCGTCGCAGTTCGAAGCGCAAGCCGTTCGTAAGATTGATTTCAAAAAAACAGCAGACTCCAAGGATCCATGAGTTGGCTCGCAGCTCACAGGCTGCGGTCAAGGAGGATGCTTGGCCAGAATTACGGACTTCACAGTCGGGGAGTTTAGGGTTTTAGGGTTCTGGGGTTTGAGGGCTTTAGGGCTTTAGGGCTTTAGGGCTTTGGAGTTTCGATTGCTGGGGGCTCAGGATTTGTTAGGATGAGTTTTGGTAGCCGATGTGCCTGAGGTGCAGAAGGAGGTTGCGGCAGTCCGCGACGATGTCGCTTCCCTAAAGACACAGGCAGGGGACAGCTTCGTGAACCCTAAACTTTGTCATAGTTGGGTCACATTGTACATGTTTAAGGGTACTTAAACCCGATAAGGAATAACAATTTAGATTTGTAATACTATCCCAACCATGAACTAGTAAACCCATACAACCGAAACCCTAAGCCTTAACTCCGTACAGGATTGGGCGTTGGTTTTTTTTAATACTCCGAGGTCTCAAGCGCGAATCCGGTTGTGTGGCTTTCGGGGCCTGATGGCTTTAGGGAAAAGAGAGGGTTTGGGGTTTCGGGCGGGTTTAGGGAGTCGGGTTTTTTGCAAGTTTTACATCCTCGACATCATGGGGCTGGGATCTGGAAGTTGAGATTCAGGGTGGAGCTCCGACGTTGCCGTGATTTTCGGCAAGGTCAACTGAAAGTCGGACGTTGTTGGGAATGTAGAGGTTCCCACAAAGCCGGGCCAAAACAAGCACCCTCCGAATCCCGGCAAATCCTGAGTCAGACTTTCGCGTTTTCGGCCCCCAAACGGCCCCAAACCCTTCAACGTTTTTCGGGTTCAGGGTTAACCCCAAACCCTAAACCTCGCGCCGCCGCAGATCGGTAAAGTCCTGGTCAAGCTGGAAGAACAGGCCAAGAGCCAAGAGCAGGAGCTGCTAGGGGTTCTTGGGAGGGGGTTTTTGTACACCCTGAACCCTAAACTATGGTTGAGGGTTTAGGGTTGACTTTTTTATCGGGGTGCCCTAATAAACCCTAAACCCTCCAAGCCCTAAACCTCAGAAACCCTACATAGTTGGCCGGTTTGTTTTTGCTGCCCCGAAAGAGACGACGGGTCTTGCGCTAGAGAGAGGGACCCTACTGTGGGGGAGCACAAAATGGCGAAGCTTTGATTCACTAGAAGTCTAGCGTGAAAACTCATCAAACCCTAAACCCTACTCCCTAACCCTCCCGCCGAAGTTCCCTTCATGGTTTTTCGGCTTGGAGGCTTCGAAGCCGCCAAGAAATAGTCCTTTGAAGTTTGGTTCTTGTTGTTGCTTACAAGGGTATTTCCCAAAATAGGGATACTCCTTTTACACCGCACATAGTGCACAATCCCCTGAATGGGGTCCCAAAAAAAGGGCACACCTATTTTGGGAAACCCCCGCAAAGTCGTCGTGGGATTTTGGGGAAGTAGGTGCCTTACATCCCCCTCTACAGCCTTTTACCGGATTAGATAGGTCTTCCCGAACTCCTAACTATGAGAGGTTGCTTCAGGGTTCAGGGTGTGGAGCTTGCTTTCCTGCTTTGCAGCAGGACAGACAAGATCGAAGTCGTGCGATGGCCAGAAGCTCAGACTGCGCTGTTTGCTCTGGGGCTTGCAATCCGAAACACTGGGAAACCCTAGCTGACAATCCAGTAGCTCTACATCCCGTCACAGATCTTCATTTCATGATACACCCAGAGAGCCGCCTAATAACCTTGAATCTTAAGGAATGTGCCTTCAATCTCATAAGGGTCCTCAATTGCTATCTAGTGGGAGCTGCCATAGAGTCTCCTGATGCGTGCATCTTGAGGAGCTGAGGAAAGTCTGGAGCTCCGGGTTTGGGGTTGACAAGCTCCGGGTTTGGGGTTTCGGGATTGGGGTTCTGGGGTTTTGGGGTTTTGAAAGGGGCGGGGGGGGGGGGGGGGGTGCTTTCGGCCAGGCCATGATCGACGACATGAACGCAAGGGTTCAGTTCTTTGGAATGTCTGAATATTCATATGTATATACATATACATATACATGTATAGATGCATAGAATCCTTGTTTGCAGGCGTGGTGTCACGTCTGAGGCCTTTCGCCCCGAGTACCTTACATCCTTAAACGCCTATATACTCTCAACCCAAAAGCTTCACACCCAACCCCGACTCTCTATCCCTAAACCGCCGGATGGGCTTGCCTTTATGGCACCTTATGAGAGAAAGGTTTGGAGAAACCCTAAAGCCTAAACCCTAAACCCTAAACCCTAAACAAGGGGATCCCGAATGCGACAGCCAGCTGAAGGCCGACCTCCACGACAAGGTGAGTGTCCTGGTCACACAGAGCGCCGCTGTGCCGGCCATCAGCGGAAAGGCCCGAAGCCACTGAGGGGGTCGGTTTTTAGGGTTTAGGGTTTAGGGGTTAGGGTTTAGGGTTTAGGGTTTAGGGTTAGGGTGTTTTCAGGGTTGCGGGGCTGCATGGATTTAAGGGTTAGCTTGTTCTAGGGCTTTGGGGCTTCCAAAGGGAGGGACGGGGGGGGGCGGGGGGAGGGCCTATTTTTTTGGGTCTTTTTTTTTTTTTTTTGGCCTTTTTTTTTTTTTTTGGGTCGATTTTCTTGGTTTTTCCTAAGAAAACCACCATCCCCTCCATATTTTGAAAGGATTTGATGCATTTTCGTGGTTTTTGGTACGAAAAACAGTAATTTCTCTGTGGTTTCATAGGAAAGCGTTATTTCTGGTACGTTTTAGAAGGAAAGAAGGAAAGAAAGGAAGGAAGGAAGGATGAAAGAAAGGAAGAAATCAAGGAAGGAAGGAAGGAAGGAAGGAAGAAAGGAGGGAAGGAAGAAAGGAAGGAAACAAGGAAGGAAGAAAGGAAGGAAGGAAGCAAGGAAGGAAGAAAGGAAGCGTGCTTCGAAGCCCAAGAAACTAGTTGAAAAACATCGTGTGAGCATTGTGTTTGCAAATGGGGGGGGCTGCGCCCCCCCCAACCCCCCCGCTTTTTTTGTTTTTTTTTTAAGCCGTGCAGAGCGTGCGTGCTTCAAAGCCCAAGAAACTTGTTGACACCCATCATGTGAGCAGGGTGTTTGCAAATGGGGGGCGCAGACCCCCCAACCCCCCCCGCTTCTTTTAAGCCGTTCAAAGCCCAAGAAACTAGTTGAAAAACATCGTGTGAGCATTGTGTTTGCAAATGGGGGGGGCTGCGCCCCCCCCAACCCCTCCGCTTTTTTTTCAGCCGAAGCCTAAGAAACTAGTTGAAACCCATCATGTGAGCAGGGTGTTTGCAGATGGGGGGCTGTGCCCCAACCCCCACCCCCCCCCCGCTTCTTTTCAGCCGTACCAAGCGTGCTTCAAAGCCCAAGAAACTAGTTGAAAAGCATCGTGTGAGCATTGTGTTTGCAAATGGGGGGGGCTGCGCCCCCCCCAACCCCCCCCGCTTTTTTTTTAAGCCGTGCAGAGCGCGCTTCAAAGCCCAAGAAACTTGTTGACACCCATCATGTGAGCAGGGTGTTTGCAAATGGCGGGGGGCTGCGCCCCCCCCCAACCCCCCCCGCTTCTTTTAAGCCGTACCAAGCGTGCTTCCCAACCCAAGAAACTAGTTGAAAAACATCGTGTGAGCATTGCAAATGGGGGGGGCTGCGCCCCCCCCAACCCCCCCGCTTCTTTTAAGCCGTACCAAGCGTGCTTCCCAACCCAAAGAAACTAGTTGAAAAACATCGTGTGAGCATTGTGTTTGCAAATTGGGGGGGGGCTGGCGCCCCCCGCTTTTTTTAAGCCGTGCAGAGCGTGCTTCAAAGCCCAAGAAATTTGTTGACAGCCATCATGTGAGCAGGGTGTTTGCAAATGGGGGGGGGGGCTGCGCCCCCCCAACCCCCCCCCGCTTCTGTTAAGCCGTACCAAGCGTGCTTCAAAGCCCGAGAAACTAGTTGAAAAAAAAGTATGAATCCGATGAAAATATAGAGGGAATGATAGAAACCAAGAAAACGAACCAAATAGGGTTTTCCCTAGGACAAACTAAGGAAAAGCAACGTGCGCTTTGACGTTTGACGAAATCCGTCCAAAATGTAATCAGAAGAGGGTTTCCTTAGGAAAAACCAACGAAAACCTCGTTTTTTTTTCAAGCCGTGCAGAGCGTGCTTCAAAGCCCAAGAAACTTGTTGACGCCCGTCATGTGAGCAGGGTGTTTGCAAATGGGGGGGGGGGAGAGGTGTTTTCCCCCAACCCCCCCCGCTTCTTTTAAGTCGTACCAAGCGTGCTTCAAAGCCCAAGAAACTAGTTGAAAAGCATCGTGTGAGCATTGTGTTTGCAAATGGGGGGGGCTGCGCCCCCCCCAACCCCCCCGCTTTTTTTTGTTTTTTAAGCCGTGCAGAGCGCGCTTCAAAGCCCAAGAAACTTGTTGACACCCATCATGTGAGCAGGGTGTTTGCAAATGGGGGGTGGCTGCGCCCCCCCCCAACCCCCCCTGCTTCTTTTAAGCCGTACCAAGCGTGCTTCCCAACCCAAGAAACTAGTTGAAAAACATCGTGTGAGCATTGCAAATGGGGGGGGCTGCGCCCCCCCCAACCCCCCCGCTTCTTTTAAGCTGTACCAAGCGTGCTTCAAAGCCCAAGAAACTAGTTGAAAAACATCGTGTGTGCATTGTGTTTGCAAATGGGGGGGGCTGCGCCCCCCCCAACCCCCCCGCTTTTTTTAAGCCGTGCAGAGCGTGCTTCAACCTAAGGGAAATTACAGGAAATCCGTCCAAAATGTAAAAAAATAGGTTTTTCCCTATGAAAAACCAACGAAAACCTCAGGGAAATGACAGAAAATCCGTCCAAAATGTAAGGAAAGTAGGGTTTTTCCTAGAGAAAACCAAGGAAATCGACCAAAAAAAAAAAAAAAAAAAAAAAAAGGACCCAAAAAAAAACTCCACCCACCCTAAACCCTAAACCCCATGAATCTCCAAGTAGCCGCCGCCCTCAGAGGTGTGCTGGGTGGCACACTGGCACCGCCTTCTGCAGTATGCGGACCCTGATATCAGCTTCGCCAACCTTCGCATGAAGGATGTGCAAGCGCTGAACCTGAAGATTCAGGAGCCGAGGGCTTAGGGTTGGGGGGGTTTAGGGTTTGGGGTTTGGGGTTTAGGGTTTCGGGTTTAGGGTTTAGGGTTGAGGGTTCAGGGTTTAGGGTTTCGGGTTGCCCTAAACCCTAAACTCCCTGGTTCAGCGGGTTGGCGGAATGTTGAGCGCGTGGGAGGCTGGAGGCACTGGGGCCTCGTATGCTTCAGTGACGTTCACATCTGGGACCCTACTTGGAGGGTCAGGGGACTTAGTATGTAGATAGTAAGTAGACTTATAAGTTCCCTAAAAGGGACCCTAATTGGAGTTATCCTCCTTATAGATAACTACTTACTAAGTCCTCCGACCCTCCAAGTAGAAGCCATAAACCCTATAACCGCCATCCTGACCCCTCCTACCTCTTGCACTCTTCTACTTCTTATTATAGCTAAGGTCTTCGGGGGGCTGAAGAAGAGCTTAAGGTTTAGGGTTTGGGGTTTAGGGTCTAGGGTTTAGGGTTTAGGGGGTTTCTTAGCCTCAAACTTCTGGAGTGCGGTGGGTTGTGGGGGGCCGGCGGTTTTAAACCATAAACCCCGAACTATAACGTGGTTTGGGGTAAAATGGCATCTGTCTGAGCAGCCCTTTACCTTAAAGGAAACAACCCTAAACCCCAACCCTAAGCCCTGAAGGAAACTCACCCTAAACCCCAAGGGACAAAAAACCCACAACCCTAAATCCAGAGCCCTAAACCCCAAACCCCAAACCCCAAAACCCCAAACCCCAAACCCCAAACCCCAATCCTCAAACCTTAAATCCCCGTAACCCTAAACCCTAAATCCTAAACCCTAAACCCTAAGCCCTAAGCCCCCTTTAAAGGAAATGGCCTGCATCTACGGCATGATCGAGGTTCTCTTCGTGCGCACCCCGTCGGAGGTGCTCAAGGCCTGTCTCGACGGGGTTTAGGGTTTAGGGTTTAGGGTTTGGGGGGTTTAGTGAGGTTTAGTGGGGTTTAGGGAGGAAAGGGGGTTTAGGGGGTTTAGGGTTTAGGGTTAGTGGGGTTAGTGGGGTTTAGAGGGGTTTAGGGGGTTTAGGCAGGAAAGGGGGTTTAAGGGGTTCAGGGCAGGGGTGTAGGGATTTAGGGTTTTATTGGCTCAGGGGTTCAGAGGTTGAATTTGGCTTCAGGATCTTGTGCCTCGCGGGCCCAGCGCGCCTGCCTTAGAGGGCTTGGGCTCCCGTTTATTAAACTCCCTCTGGGTTTAGGGCTTAGGGTTTAGGGTTTAGGGTTTAGGGTTTAGGGTTTGGGGCTTAGTTTCGTTCTTGGGTAGCTCTGGGATCGAGGGTTGAGGGTTATACAAGGAGGGGCCCCCTAGGCATAAGTGGAGGTAGAAGGGGCCGAACATTGGGCTCTGAGTAGTCTAGCTTGGGTTGTAAACTTGTTAGTTTAGAAAAGCGGCCCCTCCCGTTTCAGATAATATGTATTTCCATTATGCAGGGCTTGGGGCTTGTGACTGTGGGGAGGATGCAGCCTTTTCTCATTCTTTCGGGCTAGGCTCCCTTGGAAGGGTTTGGGGTTTAGGGTTTAGGGTTTAGGGTTGGTGGGGTTAGGATTTAGGGCTTAGGGTCCCAAAGCCCTACGTCCTGAACTCCCTGAAGATCCTCCCAACCCTAAGATCAGCTACCCTGAAAGCCTAAACCCTCAAAATCCCTGGCCCTAAAGACCCTCAAGCCCCAAAACCCTTACGACCCTAAACCCTAAACCCTAAACCTTCTGACCGGGGTCAGGAGCAGATCGTGCCGGAGCTGGGGGGCGCCAGTCCTTCCAGGGACCCGGACTACAGTGCAGGGTTTGGAGGTTCATGGTACTTAATCATCCACTGATAGCCATGTTAGGGCACTTAAGGGGTGCTTAACCACCCACTGATAGCCATGTTAGGGCACTGAAAGGGGCTCACAAGTGACAGTGGGTCAGTGGGTTATAAGTACAGTTAGAACTGGGTCAGAAGTGCAATGAACTTCCCAGTCGGGTTCAGGTAGTTAGTGCCTTCATTTTTTTTGGGGGGGGGGGGGTTAAGTTTCTCAGTTTATGACTATAGCAAAGCGACATTTTGCTGAAGTTGTCACAAAAGCCAACTTAAGGCCGTCACAAATTCCATCCTTCTGACGAAGGGGGCCCTCATTGTAGTTAACCCCCCCCAAAAGAGGAACCACAATTGCAGGTCTACTGTCAAGGGACCGAAGGAGGGACCCTTATAAGGGACCTTAGGGGTTACTTAGGGGTTATTTGGGGGCTACTTCGGTATATAGGGACTATATAATAAGGATATATAGGGGTTCTATAGGGGAATGAGATCAAGGGTCCCTTCTAGGAGTGCCTCCTTTTACCCTGTAATATTTGTAAGTTTTTGTTTCGCCGAGTTGCGGGTCTGAGAGGCTTACGCTGAAGGCCCAGAAACGCATGAAGTTTCAGGGTTTCAGGACATCTTGACATGGGTTTCTGTAGTTGCAGCTGGTGGCGTTCTGGGTTTAGGGTTTAGGGAAAGCCTCAGCCCAACCGCCTGAACCCTCCAGTCCAAGCCCTCTGTTGAACACTTCCTCCGCACCCTCTACCCGAAGTCTCGAGCATAGGTTGTACTTTTCTTTGCACTACGAGTTGTAGTATGGTAGTGTATCGTCTGCTACCCCTACAGGCACCGGCATAGGCCCCGGTGACCCAAACGCTAAATTCATATTCTGAGGAACTGTATGCGAGACTTGACTGTAGTTCAGGACTTAAAACCCTGGATATCAAACCGATAACGCACGTTAGAGTCCTTATGCCCAGAGAGCCCCTCCTAAGCCCTAAGCCCTGAACCCTAAACCCATCTAAACCCTAAACCTTAAAGCAAGGAATGCAGCTTCCTCAGTCAGTTTAGGGGTCTCTTTGGGCACATCTACTTGTAGCTAGGTCGGCCTCCTTCAAGGGCCGACATTGAGCCGCAAAAGGTTTAGGGTTTAGGGTTTAGGGCTTAGGGCCCTCGCAGGACATCATTCTGATTGCGAAGAGGGCGTTGAAGAAGCCCACGGGCTGGGAGAGAGTCCATTGGCACCAAAATGCAATGCAGCCGCATCCCTAAACCCTAAACCCTAAACCCTAAACCCTAAGCCCTAAACCCTAAACCCTGTTGCTAAACTCTATAGACCCTAAGCCCTATGAACAGAAGGCCTGGCTCATTTGCTGTAGGTTGCCTGGGAACCCTCTATGGCTCTAAGGGGCTTGCAGCAGAACCTACACATTTAGGTGTTTCCCTGCCTTATGCTAGAACATAATATGCCCTGGGCAGTTGCTCGACTTGCTGTTTGTTCTTGTTTGAAAGTACACCCTAAACCCTAAACCCTAAACCCTAAACCCTAAACCCTAAACCCTAAACCCAAAAAGGCTTCTGTGATGCCTCCGTCTACCTAGGTTTTTTTCAAGATGTCCAGAGCCCTTTATACCCGTCAATTCAGGAATGTACGTCACATTCTTCCGGGATCCCAGTATGATGTCAGGTATCTTCCTTATGTAAGGGGGATTTGGGATCGGAACTTAGCCCTTGCTCGGCCTATCCCTGCATCTCGAAACATCCAGCTCTACGCTCTGAGCCTAACACCGACAGGACCCCTGGCTTATCAATCACTAAGGCCCATAAACCCTAAACCCTAAGCCGCAAACCCTAAACCCTAAACCTTGCAAGCCCTAAACCTTAAACCCTAAACCCTAACCCCTAAACCCTAAACCCTAGCCCGTAAACCCTAAACCCTAAGCCCTAAGCCCTAAACGAAATAGAAAAGGTCGAGATGGTCTTCCTTCGACGCTGTCAGCTACGCATCTACGCCGCCCTCTCCGCGGCCGTCTGCGCGACGCAGACCAAGCAGGAGGGGGTTTAGGGTTTGGGGTTTAGGGTTTAGCGTTTAGGGTTGGGGGTTTGGGGTCTGGGGTTTGGGGTGTACGGTTGAACTTTTTGGGCTCAGGGTTTGGTCTTAAACTTCAGGTGGCCTAGGGCTCAGGGCTCAGGGTAGGGCTCAGGGTTTAGGGCTTAGGGTTTAGGGTTTTAAGGGTTTTGTGTTCAGGGCTGAGGGTGGTCTAGGGTTTCGGGCTTTCGGGTTTAGCGTTTCAATGTTCTAGGAGTTTATGGTTTAGAGGGTTTCAGTTACCTTGCACTAGGACTAAAATGGTTTAGAGGGTTTTGAGGGTTTTATTGATTTACGGCTTAGGGTGCTTTAGGGCTTTACGGGCTTCGGGTTTAGGGCTTCGGGTGGTTTGGGTTTTCGCCAGGAAGGTTGAGGATGTTCAAGGTGTTGGGTTTTGGGGTTTAGGGCCTATTCGGGTTCAGGGTTCGCAGATTTTATAGAGTCATGTCTAGGATGTTTCAGGAAGCTCTAGGGTTTTTGTGTTTTTGAGGTTTGGGGCCTTTTTATGGGGTGTTTTATGTGGGTTTTGTGGGTTTCAGGGCCCTAACCCTAAACCCTAAACCCTAGACCCTAAACCCTAAACCCTAAACCTTTGGGGGGGTCACGCGGGGCCGCAGGAGATGTATTCCGGCTGGCTCTTTGAGAAGGTCACCTGGGATGATGCCATGGTGGAGCCCTGGGAGGCCCATTTAGGGACTAGGGTTTAGGGTTTAGGGTTTAGGGATTAGGGTTTAGGGTTTAGGGGTTAGGGTTTAGGGTTTAGGGTTCAGGGTTTAGGGTTTCGGGTTTAGGGTTTAGGGCCCATTTAGGCCCATTTTCTTACTTAGCCAATAGTTGAACTTTACACTTTTTGGGTTTCCTTATTTAGTAGGAAAAACAAAGTTTAACCTTTTTTTGCCCTTGGCCATTGGAGAAGTATGTTTGGGGGGTTGAAGGGTTGAGGGGTTGAGGGGTTGCGGGTTTACCCAAAGGCTCCAAGGTAGTTCCTTTTTGGGTTAGGATTCTAGTATACCACCCCCAAAAGGTACTGTACTACATAGGAGCCTGTGGGTAGGGTTTAGGGTCTATGGTTTAGGGACCGACAAACCCTAAGCCCTAATGCTCAAGTACGTGAAAAAGTACACCCAAAAAACCCCCTAAGCCCCGTAAACCCAAAACCCAAAACTCCCAAACCACCCCAAACCACCCCAAACCCCCTAAACACCGTAAACCCCAAACCTCCTAAACCCTAAACCCTAACCCTAAACCCCAAACCCTAAACCCTAAACCCTAAACCCTAAACCCTAAACCCTGAGAGGCTCGGAAGCCAGACTTGGCGTCCTTGACGCCGGACACCAGCTACCACTCCTTCCCGCGCCCAGGATCCTTGGATGCCACCCATGTGGGCCTCTGGGTTTCTGGGGTTTGTGGGGGGGGGGGTTAGGGTTTAGGGTTAGGGTTTAGGGTTTAGGGTTTAGGGTTTAGGGTTTAGGGTTTAGGGTTTAGGGTTTAGGGTTTAGAGTTTAGGGTTTAGGGTTTAGGGTTTAGGGCTTGGAGTTTAGGGTTTAGGGTTTACGGTTCACGGTTAAGGCTTGAGGCTTTAGGGTTTAGGGTTAGGGTTTAGGGTTTAGGGTTTAGGGTTTAGGGTTTAGGGTTTAGGGTTTTGGGTTTTGGGTTTTGGGTTTTGGGTTGTGGGTTTTGGGTTTAGGGTTTAGGGTTTAGGGTTAGGGTTCAGGATTTAGGGTTTAGGCGTCTAGGATGCCGTTATCGGCTCGTGGGTTGATACCACGAGGACCCAATAAAGCCCTGAAGGGTTCATACACCATGACACAGCCGTATTATTCTAAGAATTGTTCAAGATACCCCTTGGGCATACAATTAAAGGGCGTATGGTAGAATCCTTCCTTATGCCCTCTTGGTTAGCTGAGTGAGCACACTTTACACTTTTTGGGATACTATAATCCCCTATAGAACTGAAAATGTACACTTTGGGGGGGCTTATGAACTCAGCAACTAAGTCCTTCTTGTCTAGGTTCAAGGGTATGAGTTTGGGGTATCTTGAAGTATTCTTAGGGTTTAGGGTTTAGGGTATTGGGTTTCGGGTCTAGGGTTCAGGGGGGTTATTCAGGGTTGCTGTCGCTTGGGGTGTAGGGTTTTGGTGTTACTCTTGTGTAGAGCTCGGTCTTTTTCCTGGGAACCCCCTGGTGGTTCCAGGTCTCCTTGTAAAGTACCCAACCCCAAACAGGGTACCCTTACTATGATATAATTGCCGGGCTACCAAGCTGTCTTCCAAGAGAACTTGGAATTCACACATATAGATACCTAAGCCCTAAACCCTTAACCCTAAACCCTAAACCCTAAACCCTAAACCCTAAATTCACGGCGGGTGGCCGCACGGCGCAGTCCTTGAAACCCCTAAGCCCCCAAATTCGCCCAACCTTTCCCTTGAGCTCCCGTAAATTTTGTAGATTTCCCGGAGCAACCCTAAACTCCCCCAAGCCCTAAACTCCCCTAAACTCCCCTAAACCTTACACTCCCCTAAACCCAACCCCCCCCCCCCCCCCCCCCGCCCCCGGAACAAAAAAAGCAACAAAAGAAGCAAACAACCTGCATCACCTCCTTGTGAGGCTACTCCTTCGCCTATCTCTCGGCGGCCTTGCCCGGGCGCCGCGGCTTGGCGGCGCGCCGGGCAGCTCTCTCTGGGAGCCAGGAGCTCTCTCTCTCGTTTTGTTTTTTTTTGGTTCTCTCTCTCTCTCTCACTCTCTTTCTCTCTCTTTCTCTCTCTTTCTCTCTTTCTCTCTTTCTCTCTTTCTCTCTTTCTCTCTTTCTCTCTTTCTCTCTGTCTCTCTCTCCCTCTTTCTCTCTTTCCCTCTTTCTCTCTTTCTCTCTTTCTCTCTTTCTCTCGTTAGGTTTGTAGGGTTCTCTCTCGTTTTTTTTTTTTTTTTTTTTTTTTTTTTCTGTCGCTCTCTCTCTCTCTCTCGCTGTCTCTTTAAACGGTTGTCTTTGTAAGAGATGCGTTGGGATTAAATTTAAAAGTTGGAGTCGATTATGGGATATGTGTGGGCATTAAGTGTTTTGAGTTTAGGTTGTCCTTTTTTGTTGTGTGTGTGTGCTTCTATGTGACAATTGTCGCTAGCCTTTTATGTAGGGTTCGCGTTTATGGGTCTTGGGCTTCGGGCCCAGGGCATACATCTATGAGAGCTCTCAGGTTCTCAAGAAAGATATTCTTGCCCATGACATTGCCCATGAGACATGTAGGGTTGAGGCCTTTGAGGTTCAGATATTTCCGTTTTTGCGTGCGTGCATATATGCGCCGAGATGTACATAAGTCAAAACGAAGTTTAAAACAGCACAATCTGCCTTTGTTTGCTACTGCATTTGTTGTTGGTATCGAAGGCTCGAAGGGCATGCGAGGGTTTTGGCTGGAGTGGTTCTGTACTCACCCGGCTGTGAGAGCGATACATTCTCAATGGGGTCCAGTTACTTACATCGTAAAAACGTGGGCCTTGAATTGCAGAGGTGCCTCCATCATAGCTTTTGAGAGCCCAAACATATAGGTTCATCTACGAGGTTGGTTTTTGGGACATTTCTTATTTTCCTTAATTGGGTTCATAAGGGACGCCATATATAAATATTTTTCAGAGGGTTTAAAGGCCAACCCAGTCCAGGCCCTAAAGCCCCCTTGGGGTTGTAGACTGCGCTTGGATTCTAAGGGTACTTCTATTTGCCCATAGAACCGATCCCTAAGCCCTAAACCCTAAACCCTAAACCCTAAACCCTAAACCCTAAACCCTAAACCCTAAACCCTAAACCCTAAACCCTAAACCCTAAATCCCTTGACTCCTTGAAAGGGCTCCGAAGTCTGGGGCCCTTAGGTTGTTTTCGGGTCTACTCCCCCTTAATTAAGGAATATGCCCTAAATTATAAAGGGATCCTTAATATGATTTAAGTAATATTCCTTAATTAAGGGGTATTGGGCTCTTTGGGCTTCTTACCCCAACTTATTAGCGCCCTAAGTCCTCTCAGTAGGTTGTAAGTCGACGTCTCATTGGGGTTAGGAACCTCCAAGTAGAAGGGGTATACAGGGGGTCCCCTTTTAAGAGCCCATAGTAAGACACCATGTACCTTCCCTGAGAGTACAGAAATGGATGGAATGTAAGACATTCCTGGCGCCGGGTCTCCCTCCCCGAGATGATCCCGCATTGGCCTGTCCTGGGTATCAAGGGACTAAAAGAAGGGACCTTGATATGGGACCTCAGGGGTAAGGTAGGGGCTATTTAGGTATATCGGGACTATATCAGGGTTATATAGGGGCCATATGGTGGTGCGCTGTGCGTGCTCGGTTCTCGCCCCCCCCCTCCCCCATGGCATCCCCACCCCCCCCCCCCCCCCCCCCACGCCTAAACCAACCCTAAACCAACCCTAAAGCCTGAACTTTAAACCCGAAATAAACCCTAAGCCCTAACTCCTAACGCCTAAACCCTAAACCCTAACCCCTAAACCCTAGACCCTAAACCTAAACCCAAAAACCCTAAACCCTTAAACCCAACCCCACAACCACACCACAGGGGGGGGGGGGGGGGGGGAGGGGACCATCCCTTGGGGTGGAGCCCGCTATATAAGGACAATATAAGACACATAGGTATAAGGTATAGGGTTTAGGGTTTAGGGTTTAGGGTTAAGAGTATAGCCCGAAACCCTGAACTCCTTTGTCCGGGTGGGCGTAGTTCAAGATCTTAGGATTAGTCGTGGATATAGGGCTGCCTCTGTCATACATATGTATTTATATATACACATAGTAATTATTTATGCCTATGTGTATGAGGTTCGTTCATAGATCTACAAGGTTGGTAGAAACAAGAGTTCTAAAGCTATAAGTACATAGATGCGTGCACCCATATACATACACATGCATATACGTGTAAATGCATGCGTAGATACTTCTTCTACATCATTACTACGCATATATCCCTAAACCCTAGACCCTAAACCCTAAACCCGAAACCCTAAACCCTAAACCCTAAACCCATATGTGTATGTATACATAAAACATAAAGATGCATCGCTATACAAAAGACCCCCAGGAGGCCACTTTGCTGGGTGCTGGTCTCTGGGCTGCGACGCCCGCGCTGACACAGGGCACCACCCTGGCCCCAGAGGCGCCACAGGGCGGGGTTTGGGTGGGTTTAGGGTTCATGCAGGGTTTAGGCCTAAGGGTGACGGTTTAGGGTTTAGGGTTTAGGGTTTAGGGTTTAGGGTTTAGGGTTTAGGGTTTAGGGTTTAGGGTTTAGGGTTTAGGGTTTAGGGTTTAGGGTTTAGGGTTTAGGGTTTAGGGTTTAGGGTTACACCTTATGCTGTCACTGGCCTGAAGACATGCAGCAGGAAGCCCTTGCTGCAGCACAGCTGCGAGCTTGGATTTCGCAACATGACATCGCCAAACCTGAAGTTGCTGTGGCGGCACTTGCTGAGGGTTAAAGGTTTAGGGTTTAGGGTTTAGGGTCACAAGCCGTGCTCCACCTGCAACACTACAACCTGTCCTGGAAGGCCTTGCAAAAGCACATTCTTGGGACGTGCTGGAGCAGTGCATCGATGGCTTCTGTGACCAAGATGCTGATGAAGTCAGACGCAGCGTTGAAGCTGCTGCGCAAAACAAAAAGTTGACCACACCAGACACTTCGTACAGCATGGAAGCCTTGCAGCCGGAGCTGACGATGATGCAGAAGATGCACGAGAAGGCGAAGCTGTCGCGTCATGCTGTGGCGGCTTGTATATGTTGCAGTGACCACGAACTTCGCCAGTGACCGCTTGGGCGCAGCTTCCGAGTTAGGCCCTAAACCCTAAACCCTGGCTCCAGGTCCAGTAGCACGTGAGATTCTGAGAATGTTCATCGACAGTTCTGCCTTCAAACTGAGATGTGCTTAATGGCCCTTGGGTTGTATAGGGTATAGGGTCTATATGGGGTGTATGCTTTCCTTGGGGGTTTGGGGTTTTGGGTTACAAGTTATAGGGTTTTGCATTTCGGGTGGGGTTTAGGGTGTAGAGGGTTTCGGCTTTCGGGTGTAGAGGCTACGTGCTCCCTAAACCCTAAACTGTAGTCCGGAAACAAGGCCCTTTAACCGGTTTCTACTGCTTATGGGCATCACCCATCCTGGAGGGAGTTCGACTAGGGCCGCCAGCGTTTTTAGAGTGCATAGCGTTGAGGGATTAGGATTAGGGCGTATATCTATATACATATATACCGATTGCCGGGTTTAGGGGTTAGGGCGTTTATGTATACCCTAAGGCTCTAAGGACTCTTATTTTAGGGCTTTTGGGCCTAAAGGCCCTCTTAAATCAGGCTTTTCAGCTATTTGGAGCCTTATTAGGGATAGGTTCTAGGGGGGTTTATTTGGAGGATAGGGGCACTTGAAATAAGTTACAGGTATTAAGTAGCGTTATTGAGATAGACAACCCGGCTTAGCTCACTTTTGGGGCTACTGGAACTCTGCATTGTACCTTCTTACTCAGTTCCCAGATCCTCCAAGCCGGGTTTAGGGTTTAGGGTTTAGGGTTTAAAGAGTAGCGTTTGGGGTTCAGGGTTTCGGGTTTAAAGGGTTTAGGATTTAGGGTTTAGGGTTTAGGATTTAAGGTTTAGCGTTTAGGATTTAAGGTTTAGAGTTTAGGGGTTAGGGGCGGCCGAGGCTTCGAAACCCTGGCAAGCCCATACACGACAAGCCAAAGACGCAGCAAATCCATGTCCCTAAGCCCAAAAGACCCGAGACCCTAAACCCTAAACCCTAAACCCTAAACCCTAAACCCTAAACTCCATGAGCCCCAAACCCAACCCACAATCTTAAACCCCAAGGCCCTCAAAAAAAAAGAAAATCGAAGCTAAGCCCTAAAGCCTTTCAGATCTCACTTGGAGGTTCATGGCACTTACTAACCAAGTATATCTGTACTTCTAATAACCATATTAGGGCACTTTAAGGGGTTTATAAGTGGGTTATGAGTACAGTCATAATTGGTCAATAAGTACCATGAACCTCCATAAGGCGACCCCTCCACCTCCCCAAAAGGCCTCCCTAAACCCTAAGCCCTATAGACTGTAACCCTAAACCCTAAACCCCAAATCCTAAGCCCTAAGCCCGAACCCTATAAACTGCAAGCCTAAACCCTAAACCTTCCACACGTAAAGCCCTAAACCCGATCCGAAACCCTACTTGGAGGCTCATGGTACTTATTAACCAGTTATAATTGTACTTATAACCCACTTATAAGCCCCTGAAGTGCCCTAACATGGTTATAAGTTTAGTTATAAGTACAGTCATAATCGGTTAGCAAGTACCATGAGCCTCCAAGTAAACCCTAAACCCTAGCCCTAAACCCTAGCCCTAAACCCTAAACCCTAAACCCTAAACCCGAAACCCTCCCCCGGCGAGGCGTCCCTGAAGGGCCCCGGTGGCGGGGGCGGGGTCGGCGCCTTGGGCCGGGCGGCCGCGAGCAAGGCAAGCCTTGAGCTGACGACGCTGCTCCCGGAGAGGTGCGCGGCAGGGGGGTTTAGGGTTTAGGGTTTAGGGTTTAGGGTTTAGGGTTTAGGGTTTAGGGCGGGTAGTTGTTTGAATTATGGGCTCCTTTTTTGGCAATGTTTGGTCAGCCCGAAAGTTACTTCGGGTGTAGACAGCTTATAGAGGGTTTACGTTCTCGAAATGAGGGTCCCGTTGTTGTCACCGATCATTAAGCCCGACAGGGGCTTCGGATGTATAGGCTTTGTTTCGGGTTGTTTCTATTTTATAGGGGTTTACCCCCGAACTAGGGGTTCTTACCTTCAGGGTATTAAGAGGGTTATATTGAGCTGCTGCGAGCAGCGCCCGGGAAACGCGCGCACGATACGCGGCCTTTTTCCTCGAGCGGTGGTCGCATTTTGGCCCTAAACCCTAAACCTAAACCCTAAACCCTAAACCCTAAACCCTAAACCCTAAACCCTGATCCTGAGACATCGCAAACTACCTTCTTTTGGCTTCGTCCATGGTGTTGAATCGCACTCTCGTCTAGGCCCGTGTTCATTTTGTGACCCGCCATGTCATAATCTAGTAATTGCTTAAGCACCCCCCCCCCCCCCAAACAACAATAGAAAAGTGAAACAGACATAGCATCTCCTTATAGGGCAGTATAGGGATCTTTGTTTGTTTGTTTTTGTTGGGGGGGGGGGGTGGTTCTTAAGACAGTAGCAGTTATAGGGAGGTGGGATATAGGACACCTATTCCTCTTGTTCTTGATGAAGAACTGAGATAGGTGCAGGGCAGTAACAGGAGAGGGAAAAACCCCAGGCCCATCTAACCCGTTTTTACCTTCGGGTTTAGGGTTTAGGGTTTAGGGTTTAGGATATCTGGGAAGCATCCAAGTCCGATCAGCCTCTGTAAATTCCTTAAACCTTGCAAAGCCTCGAAGCCCCCACGGCGTTTCCCTAAGTCTCGAGCCTAGTCCCTGCAATTTTCTTAAATGGTTTAGGTTTAGGGTTTAGGGTTTACGGTTCAAGGTTTAGGGTTTAGGAAAGTCGGGGTACCTTATTGGGGTCCTCATTATGAGGGAATCCTACTATTTTGGGGGGTCCCATATTTTCGTAAACTCCCATGTGGTATATACTTGGGCCCTGAAGCTACCACATAGGATCCCCTTTCAATCCCCAATTATGTACTATATAGGTACATGGACCCTTTGGTAATCTTTAGACCACGCCAGACCCGAAACTTGGGATGTTCCCCCTCATACTAACAGTCCTTAATGGGGATTATCGTATCCCTTATGAGAATCCCCATGAAGGACTGTTAGTACAAGGGGGAACATCCCAATAAACCCTAAGGCCCAAAACCTAAACCCTAACCCTAAACCCTATAAGCCTCAAACCCTCAACCCTCAACCCTCAACCCTAAACCCTATAAACCTCAAACCCTACACCCTAAACCCTAAGCCCTAAACCCTAAACCCTAAAGGCTAAACCCTAAACCCTAAACCCTAAGGCAGCGTCGGAAGTTGGCAGCTGCCGCGGCCACAGCCAGCAGAGCACGCGGCACTGCTGCCACGACCTCCCAGGCTCTCGCAGGGAAACTCGGGATGGGTTTAGGGTTTAGGGTTTAGGGTTTAGGGTTTAGTGTTTAGGGTTCAGGGTTTAGGGTTTACGGTTTACGGTTTACGGTTCAGGGTTCAGGGTTTAGGGTTCAGGGTTCAGGGTTCAGGGTTCAGGTTTTGTGGTTTAGGGTTTAGCCTTCAGGGTTTAGGGTTTAGGGTAGGGTCAGGCCTGCGTGGCCTTCTCCCAAAACAGAAACAGAGACCCTAGCTAACCATTGCGCCTGCATAACTTGCATCCCAACCCTAAACACTGAACCCTGTTAAACCCTAAGCCCTGAACCCTAAACCCTATAAACCCTAAAGCCCAGTTTGTGGAGACGGCGCCTCTAAGAGGCCGTGCGAGTAACCACAATTTCTGGGGCTCGGGGTGGGGGGGGGGGTGGGGGGTAATCACGTGACTTGGGACTTCACACCTGCAACTCCAAAGCCTGAACCCCTAATCCCCAAAGGCCTAAACCCTTGCTGTTAAATTCGGGGTTTATAAGCAAAACGCGCCCGCGCCTAGGCGAGAGCGCAATTTCAAGCAAAAAAGTGTCCGAAACTTCAAAACGACACCCCCTAGAAAAAACACAACAAACAAACGATCCTTAAACCCAAAAGAATAGTCCAAGCAGTGCAAACCCAAATCCTGAAACCTGAACCCTAAACTTTGAACCTTGAAGCCTGAAGAAGAATCAACTTGAGGCCACTTTCAGGATCCAGTGCACAAGTCTGTTGGGTTACAACCAAAGCGCAATTCCAGAAAATCATGCCTGCGCTGTGGCGAGAGCACTATTTCGAACCTGAACTGCCGGAGCCATAACGCAGAAAAAACTTCCCGAACCGAAAATCGCCATTTGAAAGTTCAACATGGGGAATGAGCAAAACATGCCCGCGCCTAGGCGAGAGCGCAAATTCGAGCAAAAAACGCGTCCAAAACTTCAAAAAACAAGGACCCCCCCCTGGAAAAATACAACAAAAAAAAGATCAGGCTTCGAGCGAAAATGCATTTTTCCGAAAAAATGACCTAACCCTTCAGTGTTTTCGAGTCCTGCAAATGCTGCGGTGATCACGAAAATGTGTGTTTCGCTTGGGTTTTTAGCCCCCGACGCGAAAAATGTAAACAAAAAATGTGTTCACTCGCACGGCCTCTTACGGGCGCCGCCACCCAGTTTGTGATCCTCACAAACTCTGATGGGCGTGTGTAGGGTGTGCCAAGCGGAAGTGCTCTTTGTGTGGGCACATCAGTCTCCAAACCCCAATCCCCGAGCCCGGAGGGTGAAGGTGTAGGGTTTAGGGTTTAGGGTTTAGGGTTTAGGGTTTAGGGTTTAGGGATCAGGAATTGGGATTTAGGGGTAAGGGTTCGGGGATTTGGGTGTCCGACTGTTGGACAGAGAACTTGCATCTCTGCGTGGAGGTCCTTGGCTCAGCCAGGCCCACTGCCAAAGTCCCCACCAAAGCACGGACTGACGCGTTCAAGCCTTAGGCAAATCGAGGTTTAGGGTTTAGGGTTTAGGGTTTAGGGTTTAGGGTTTAGGGTTTAGGGTTTAGGGTTTAGGGTTTAGGGTACGTAACTTGGGGGTTCCTACCATAAGGATTCCACCGTATCGTTGTATGTAAGTGGCACCGCAAGCCCAGTTGGGCAGGAGAAAGAACAGCTAACGTGGACTTAGTTCAGGAATGTACCTTAGACTATCAAGGGATCCTTAACATTCCTTAATTCAGGGGTATTGGGCTCATTGAGATCGTCTTTCAGTAGCAGCCCCCCCCTGGGCTCACTTGCCATGGCAACTTCGGCAGGCGTGGAGGCATCTGCGGAACCTGAGTCTCCCATGACGAGCTTTACATGTACCTAGGGATGCCCCCCAGTAGTACCCTTATTTCGAACAGGGTTAGGGTTTAGGGTTTAGGCTTTAGGGTTTGAGGTTTGGGGTTTAGGGGGGTTAGGGCTTTGAGTTCGTGTAGGTCACTGGCGAGCTTAGGTACAATGATGGCAAGCGGGGCGGCGGTGCCACTCAAGACGCCACCAAAGCTGGATGAGACGATTGCGGTGCTGCGGTTACGGATTGCCCGCGCAATCGGAGGAGTTCCGGAAGGGCGCGTGCAGCTTTTGATTGGGGGCTGCGATGTGATCGGTGAGGGATGGACTCTGAAAGATGTGCTCCATTCTGTGGTGAAGGCAAAGGGCTTGACAGGCGACAGCGTCTCTGTCCAGGTGGTTGTCATGAAGTGCAACGTCAGGCCCGCTGAATACGCTAGCTGCATCAAAGACAACCCGGAGGCTGTTGATATTGTTGGTGTTGTCCGCGAGTTTCCCGCGCCAACGGGGTTGAACATCAACATGATGCCATTCAAAATTTTAGATCCCAGCTCCCTGCCAGCCAGCTGCAGCCAATACTGGGACTTGATTAACCAGTGTACGGACATGATGCCAAGCTTTTGCCGGAACAAGGGCGAGATCTGGTACCTCACTTAGCCAAGAGTTAAACTTTGTAAACTTTTTGGGGGTTCCTTATTTCGTAGGAATAGTAATGTTTTTTTTTCCTCTCCCTTGGTTATTGGAGAAGTAAGGTACCTGACGGTTCAGGAAGGTGAGGTTTCAGCAGGGGCGACCCAGCGACGAGCAGGTTTGCATGTGGAGTGCCCGGGCCTCCTGTTCCAGGGCGATCAGGCCACCATGCCCGCCTGGGGTCTGGGGCATCCCGGCCGAGTTCAGCGCTCAGGCGGCATCTTTATGGCAAGCAACTGGAGCAACACCTGCAGGGCTTGGCCCTGTCAAGTCCACCGTGCTGCCATTGGGCATCTGGGGGACATCGACCACCTCCGCGAGAGCTTGCCCGAAGGGCGCGATCTTCAGGCCGGTGAGATCGCGTGGATCACCGACACCACGCCGCATGAGGCGCTGCCAGTGAGTGAGGCTGGGCATCGGCAATTCTTCCGCTTGGTTGCATCCGAGGTGAGCCACTGGTACTCGGAGCACTCGACGCCGAACCCACTTGGAATCGTGCCCGATCCAGGTCGGACAAAGGTCGTTGATGATGATAAGTTTGCCGACTGACTTCACCCTAAACCCTAAACCCTAAACCCTAAACCCTAAACCCTAAACCCTATACCCTAAACCCTAAACCCTAAACCCTAAACCCAGCAGCCCCCTGGGAGCGCTACCGGCTAAAGACTTCTCATGCAGGCTGCGGGCAAGATTGGAGCCCCCCACCCCCAGTGAGCCTTATGTTAGGGTTTAGGGTTTGGGGTTTGGGGTTTAGGGTTTAGGGTTTAGAATTTAATTCTGGGTAGATTCTTATGGGCACACCGGGCTCCCGGGCCTGCCACTGTTCAGCGGCATAAGGAGGGACCCCCTAGAAGGGACGCTTCATCTGATTCCCTCTAACCCCTATATATATATATATATATATCTGATATAGGGTTTAGGGTTTAGGTTTTAGGGTATATACCTCAGTAGCCCCTAAATAACCCTAAAAAAACCCGAAGGTCCCTTATAAGGGTCCCTCCTTTAGGCCCTTGAGATTGTACAGACCAGAGCGCACCAAAGAGTGCAGTTCAAGATGCGCTCTTCGGCATTGGCATGGCTCCAAAGAGCCCAGGGGGTTTAGGGTTTAGGGTGTAGGGGTTTAGGATTTAGGGCGCTTTTGGGGTTGAGGGTTGAGGGTTTAGGGGGTCCCTTGGAGAAGCAGGGGACTTAGGAAATACAAAATAGAGTTCGCAGAAATTTTTGGGGCAAGCCTACTTACGAATGCCCTACTGTGTGAAAGCATCCTGAAAGAGGGGAAGCTACTACCGTTTGCTTAAGAACCCCCCAAACAATTGACCAATTCTTCCTACTAAGGGCAAGATAGGGATCATTCTCTGTTGTTTTGTGGGGGTTCTTGAGCAAATAGTCGGTGTGAGGGGAGCTGGCGACGATTTTCGGGTTTAGGCTGCGTAGAGCTGTCGATTGCTTTTGGTTTGTTGGGGTCTAGCCCTAAACCCTAAACCCTAAACCCTAAAAGTAGTTGGGGGGGTCTAGTGAAGCCCTAAGCCTTACAAACCCTACGAACCCTACGAATGCTACGAGCCCTAAACATGAGACTCAAGGTCTTGAACAGGGTTTAGGGTTTAGGGTTTAGGGTTTAGGGCTTAGGGGGGCACAAGGGTGTCATGGTGGCCTGGTGTAGGGCTTACGTCTTTTGGATGTTCAGGGTGTTTTAGGATTCAGGGAGGCAGAAGGCTGTCGTGGCCCGGCAGATGTGGGTGCGCATCTTGCGACTCGTCGTTTTGGGGTGGTTACAGTGTATCCCGTGGCTTGGCAGACTAGAACCCAACTTTCTGGAGTTATCCCTAAGCCCTAAACCCTAACCCCTAAGCCCTGAAGGGTGGCATGTGTGGGAGCCATTTGCGTACATCGATGTGCGCTTTGTGATTCAATGCATTACGCTGCTCATTTCGCCGTGGCGCGTCTTGTCGTCTTGTCTCGTGTTGGGTTTTGTTCAGGGTGTTTTAGGGCATTTCAGGGTGTTGGGGGAGAAGAGGTTTAGGTTTTAGGGTGTCAGAGTCTTCTCATTGAGGGCTTTCAGGGTTTAGGGTCTAGAGTTGTCCATTGACAGGTCATGAGCCTGGCCATCACAGGCTCTTCGGACGGCCTGACTCTCGGAGAGGGCGTTCCTCTCCCACCTGGTGAGGACCCACTCACTGGGGTTTAGGGTTTCGGGTTTAGGGTTTCGGGTTTAAGGTTTAGGGTTTAAGGTTTTCCTGATCTGGGTTTACAAGGGACCCCATGTACTTGTATTTCTCAAAGGGGTTTCAAGGCCAAGCCGCTAAAGGCCATTGCAAGCAATGTGCTTGAACGGCAACCACAGAACGGCCCCAGGATTTTCGTCACCCTCCCAAGTCCAGTCGAGCCCCATGCCTTAACTACTTCTCATGTTCAAAGGTTCTGCGGTAACCCTAAACCCTAAACCCTAAACCCCAAACCCCAAACCCTAAACCCTAAACCCTAAACCCTAAGCCCTAATTTATAAACCCTTGGGATTGATAGGGTAAAAAAGCGGTCTGTCAGGGTTCCCCAACAAAGGGACCGTAAAAGGGACCATGCGTCTGCCCTTATGTGCTGTACGGCTTCAGAACTTTCCTGAAAAGAATTCCTGTGTTGTAGTCCCTGTGTTGTAGCTCACCTCAGAAGTTTAAGCCTTCCGGCTTAGGGTTTAGGGTTTAGGGTTTAGGGTTTAGGGTTTAGGGTTTAGGGTTTAGCAAGAATCCTGCAGCAGAAGGTAGGTTTCGAGTTCCTTAAGGCAGGGTTGAGGCTCGGAACCCGAAGGCCCCCACACCCTAAACCCTGAACCCTAAAGCACTCTTAGAGCCCTCATCCCCTTTACCCCATATGGTGGTTTCCGATTTTAGGGGTTGTTATTGGGGTCCTTGTTATAAGGGAATCCTACTCTTTGGGGGGTCTATATGTGGGTCCCCTATTTTCGTAAACCCCATATAACCCCTTATATGCCCTATGGAAACCCAAGGGCCCAGATTTCAGAACGGTTTGGGGTTTGGGGTTTGGGGTTTGGGGTTTAGGGTTTAGGGTTTAGGGCTTAGGGCTTAGGGTTTAGGGAGGCAAGGGACCAGATTAAGGCCATGCACCTGCAAAATAGCGTGAAGCGTAACCGTTCCGTTCCAGAAATTTCAGACTCGGCTCGGTGCAAAATGCCTGCAGCTGCAATGGCTGCCCTAAACCCTAAACCCTAAACCCTAAACCCTAAACCCGAAATGGCAAGTGTGTAAAGTGGTCCCGCTCCTTGCTGCCGCGAGTCGAGCTTGCGGCTTGCAAGTACACCACGCAGGCTCTGATGTTGTGAACACTGTCCTGGAAGGCCATGCAAGTACCCGTGTCTCTATAGTGACCCTGAACCCTGAACCCTAAACCCTAAACCCTGAACCCTAAACCCTGAACCCTAAACCCTAAACCCTAACCCCTAAACCCTAAACCCTAAACCTTCTTCCTCAGAGGAGGGAGCAGCCCTGCGGCTGCAGGCTGTCCTCGCGGGAAGGAAGCTGCGGCTCGTTCCAGTTTCCGAGCAATCGGAACTCCTGGGGTTTAGGGCTTGGGGTTTAAGGTTTAGGGTGTAGGGGTTTAGGGTTTAGGGTTTAGGTTTTAGGGTCAGAAGCAATATTTCAGACCCACTTTTGAGGAGAACGGTCTTGTTTGTGTCGTGTTGCGATTGTACTTTGTGTGGGGATAGGAGGCTCTTGGACCTGTTAGATATTTTTTTCGGGGGGGGGGGGGGGGTTTAGGGCGGTGAAATCTTGTGGCGGTAGAGAACTTGATTCCGGCCTACATCCCAACACCCTCCAGCCCCAAGCCCAAAAACCAACAAGCGCCAACCCATATCTATCAGCCGAGGGTCAGTGTTCAGTCTGAGTTGCGGCCCTCAACCCTCAACTCTTAGCCTGCCCCTCACCCCCCCCCCCCCCCCCCCACCCCCCCCCCCTCTCCCCGCTGACACGAGCCGAAAACAACCCTAAACCCTCAACCCCAACCCCTCAACCTCAACCCCCAACCCTCAACCCCAAACCCAAACCCCCCCCCCCCCCCCCCCCCCCCCCCCCCCACCCCCCCATTTCTCGAATCCGGGGCGCATCGAGTTTAAGGCAAGAAGAGAGCTCCGAAGGCCAGGGAGCAGGGACCTGGCAGACGGATATCTGGCATTCGATTGAGGGGGTTGCCAGGCTTTAGGGTTTCTAGGGTTTCTAGGGTTTCTAGGGTTTCTAGGGTTTCTAGGGTTTCTAGGGTTTCTGGGGTTTCTAGGGTTTCTAGGGGTTTCTAGGGTTTCTAGGGTTTCTAGAGTTTCCAGGGTTTCTAGGGTTTCTAGGGTTTCTCGGGTTTCTCGGGTTTAGGGTTTAGAGTTTAGGGTTTAGGGCTTAGGGTTGGGATGTTCCCCTTATACTGACAGTCCTTAATCGGGATTCTAATCGGGGGTGGGGGGGGGGGGGGGGCAGTAAAACCCATATTAAGGACTGTTAGTAGGCTAAACCCTAAACCCTAAACCCTAAACCCTAAACCCTAAACCTCATGTAGCCCAAAACTGGGAACCTTGGAGTCCCTTGCAAGGGACCCCCCTAACTTCCCTTCAGTTCAAAGGAGTTGAGGGTGGGGACACCGAAAATGGGCATGGACATACTTGTGCTTAAGGGATTGTGGGGGTTTAGGGTGTAGATCTAGGGTTTAGGGGTAGCTGCGAGCACTAAGGCCTTTCTGGTTCCGTTTGCCGTGTAGGGGCCCCAGCAGTACGTAAGCTCCCATGTTAGCCGCACACAACAACAGGGTGTCCCACATTTCTGGACCACGTCGTATCGTAGAGGACTTTGGTTTGAAGGGTTTACTTGGAGGTTCATGGTACTTACAACCCAGTTATGAGCTCTGACTGTACTTATGACCCACTTGTAAGCCCCTTAAGTGCCCTAACATGGTTGTAATTGGGCAACACGTACAGTTATGACTGGGTTAATACGTACCCTGAACCTCCAAGTGCACGCTTAGGAGTGGATGGAGCACGACGACAAGCTCTTCTTGGAGGGGCCTTCTGACAGCACGTCCCTGCCTCTTGGTCCGATACCTAAGCCTTCCACTCCCAACAATAGATTTGCCACTTACCGCCATCTTTCGCACCCCAAGCTTTAAGCCCTAAGGAACTAAACCCTCAGCCCTCAACCCTAAACCCTAAACCCTAAACCCTAAACCCTAAACCCACTAAGCCCTAAACCCTAAATAGCCCTAAACCCTCAACGAGCTGAGAGATCAGACATTTGAACTCTGTCAGAGATGTCCGACCACATTCTCGGTTGCTGTCCAGGAGTCAGGGTAAAGGGCAAAGGGTTGAGGGTGGGTAAAAAGGTAGGATGCCCTTAGTGCCCTTATTCCGTTTTCGAGGGTTTCTAAGCCCCTGTAGGCTAGGATGCCCAGTAGTACCCGTATTCCCTTTTTGGTAGGTTTAGGTTCCCTTAAACCCTAAACCCTAAACCCTAAACCCTAAACCCTAAACCCTAAACCCTTACTGGGCGACCTAGCAGGCCAAAACAAGTGCACCCTTTTTCATCCCAGGTTACGGGGCGACCGAGAAGGGCACAGGGCAAAGGGTTCAGGGTTAAACCCTAAACCCTAAACCCTAAACCCTAAACCCTAAACCCTAAACCCACCCTAAACCCTAAACCCTAAACCCTACACCCTAAACCCTTTGAGGTGTAGGGCTTCGGGCCTTAGGCTTTCCTTAGCTCAGGACGCTGTTCCTCATCCTCCTCCGCACCGTGGACGTCCTCAGCGAGCGCTTCAGCTTGGGAGGCGGGCACCCCCCCCCCCCCCTTTTAATTGCCCTAAACCCTAAACCCTAAACCCTAAACCCTAAACCCTAAACCCCAGAACTCTTCATTCATCCCGAACCCCACCCAAAGTTTCTAGGCCTCGAATGTTGAGGGTTCAGGGATTACAGGGTTTAGCGTCTAGGGTTTATAGGGATGAGGGTTTAGGGCTTGGGGTTCAGCGTTTAGGTTTACGGGCTATGGGGTTAAGTTTCTTCAGGCTTGGGGCATAACACCCCAACCCTGAACCCTAAACCCCCTAGCCCTAAACCCTAAACGCTCAACCCCTAAACGCTCAACCCCTAAACCCGAAACTAAAGTTTAGGGTTTAGGGTCTCCGTGCTTCTAGTTGTTTAGGTTTTTAGCGACAAGCCCCAATGAACAATGAAGCATGTGTTGATGTATTCTTCAAGAGGAATCACGTTAAGGCCTTAGCAGGTTTTAGAGATGCCGCAGGGTCATATTTCTGGTATAGGGTAAAGGCCCATACTCCGGGATCATGTACTTAACTACCCTTAGAACCAGATGTGGCTTGTCCGGGTTTATCTGGGAACCTGTTCCAGGGCAAGCCTCAAGCCCCAAACTCAAAACCCTAAACCCCGAACCCTAAACCCCAAACCCTAAACCCTAAACCCCAATCCCCGAACCCTAAACCCTAAACCCCAATCCCCAAACCCTAAACCCCAAACCCTAAACCCCAATCCCCAAACCCTAAACCCTAAACCCCAATCCCCAATCCCCAAACCCTAAACCCTAAACCCTAAACCCTAAACCCCAAACCCCAAACCCCAAACCCTAAACCGTATTTCTGGAGCTTCAAGGGCCGGATGCCTTAAGAACCCAACATGTGGACCTATCATCCGCGCGAGCCCTAAAGCTACCATTTGCTTAAGATCTCCTCAAAACACGAAAAATAAGAATCCCTGTAGTACCCTTACAGGGAAGAATATCTTCATGTTTTCCGTGGGGGTTCTTAAGCAGTTGCTAGCTAATGCAAACCCTACACCCGAAACCCGAAACCATGAACCCTAAACCCTACACCCTCAACCCTACCTCTGAGGAATGCGACCCTCAGGGGTTTAGGCTTTAGGGTTTAGGGTTTAGGGTTTAGGATTTAGGATTTAGGGTTTAGGGTGGCGCTCAAGATCCTTACTAGTTCACTTAAGCCCTAAACCCTAAACCTTAATTCCCAGAAGCCCTCAACTCCACCGCAGTTCGATGGCATCAACAGTAATCCAAGTGTCCCAAAGGATCCCAACGAGCCCAATACCCCTTAACGAAGGAAACAGGTGGCATTTAGGGTTTAGGGTTTAGGGTTTAGGGTTTAGGGTTTAGGGTTGAGGGTTTAGGGTTTAGGGTTTATAGGGCCTTGCTTTGGGGGGGTTGCCCCCCAATGAGGCACCAGCTGGCTCTTTCCGCTGCTGCGCATCGCAGATCGGGCCTCCACAGACTTCCGCCTTCGCATTCTGGTGCTCCGCGTGCTAGCGGCTCCGCTGACGTTAGTGCAAAGGCCTTAACTAGAACCGGGAGTAGGCCCGTCTTTCCTTTTTTTAGAGTTGTGGTTCCCCGTGCAATCCCCTGAAAACCAAAAAGGGTACCCTTTTTTCTTGGGTCACTCCCGGGTCTAGTTAGTTTTTTAGAATTGGGTTGGGGGGGATTCTGTTGCATATTTATATAGGGACTATGAGGGTTAGTAATTTTTCCGAGCCCCTCAAGTTACCAAGAAGGAGGGCCGTCCCGCAGAGCAGACTTCCCCCTACGCCCAAAACCCTAAATAAAACCTAAGCCCGAACTTCTACCCAAAGGCTCCTATGTAGTACCTTTTTGGGGTGGTATACTAGTATTCCCTATAACTAACCAGACCTTCCAAGCCTTGGAGCACCACGTGGAGGTTTTAAGGTTCGTCTTTAGATGTCTAAATATAGAGAGCGGGTTTAGGGTTTCGGGGTTGTCGGTTTTTTGGGGATCTAAGGTAGACTCTCGTAGCCTAGGGTTTAGGGTTTAGGGTTTAGGGTTTAGGGTTTAGGGTTTAGGGTTTTATTGTTTAGGGTTTAGGGTTTAGCCTTTTAACCCCAAACCCCATGGCTTGGCGAAGCTCACTTGCGAGATGCAAGGTCCACAGAGCGGAGCTGCTGCAGCCGGTGCTTATGGGAAAGAATGTGGAGGTGCCCCGGCAGTTTGTAGGGTTTAGGGTGGTTTAGGGTTTTGGGTTTCAGGTTTTGGGTTTTGGGTTTAGGGTTTAGGGCTTAGGCTGTACTTGGAGGGTGCTTATTAGCCCAACACAACTGCACTTTGTCACCCACTAACAACCATGTGAAGGCACTTGAGGGGCTTCTAAGTGGGTTATAAGTGCAGTCATAAGTGGCTTGTAAGTAGCATGAACCTCCAAGTAGGGACAGCAAGGCCATAGGGGTTGGCCCCAATGTGGATCCGTGTGCCTTTCAAGCCCTTGGTTAGGACACGAAGCTGCTGATTGGTTGCAGGATACACACTGCTTCTTGCTGCAGCCTTCATCCCGTATACATATGTATATATATATATATACATACATATATCATCCTGTATACATATGTATATATGTATGCACATACATACATATTTGCTGATCGATCAATTAGTTTCCAATCCACGGCTTGCGCACACGCACACACACGCACACACACGCGCACGCGCACACACACACACACACACACACACCCACGCACGCACGCACGCACGCACACGCACGCACACGCACGCACACGCACGCACGCACGCACGCGCACGCACGCACACACACACAACACACACGACACACCACACACACCCACACACACCACAAGGACACCACACGACACAACACCACACACACACGACACACACACACACACACACACACACACGACACACACACACACACACACACGACACACGCACACACACACACGACACACACACACACGACACACACAACACACACACACACACACACACGACACACACACACCACACACAACGACACACACAACACACACACACACAACAACACACACACAAACCCACACAACAACACACGACACACACACACCACCACCACACACACGACACACCCACACGCACACGCACACCCACACCGCACACGCAACACCCACACCACACGCACACGCACACAACCACACACAACACACACCCACACACACACAGACACACACACATCACACACGCGCACACACACACCACACACCCACCCACAACACACACACACACGCACGCGCACACGCACGCACGCACGCACGCACGCACGCACGCACGAACGAACGCACGCACGCACGCACGCACGCGCTGGCGGGCGCCCACGCGCACGCGCACGCGCACGCGCACGCGAACGCGCCTGCGCACGCGCACGCGCACCGCACACACACACACACACACACACACACACACACACACACACACACACACACACACACACACACACCACACACACACACACCCACACACACACACAACACACACACACCACACACAGACACACACGCACCCACACGCACCCACACCACCCACACGCACACACGCACCCACACGCACACCACACGCACACCACACGCACACACACCACCACGCACGCACAGGCACACGCACCACTCCTCTCACGACTCATCAAACGCACACGCACTTCTCCTCTTTTCTCACGCTTTCTCTTTTCTCTCTTTCTCTCTTTCTCCTCTCTTTCTCTCTTTTCTCTCTTTCTCTCTTTCTCTCTTTTCTCTCTTTCTCTCTTTCTCTCTTTCTCTCTTTCTCTCTTTCTCTCTTTCTCTCTTTCTCTCTTTCTCTCTTTCTCTCTTTCTCTCTTTCTCTCTTTCTCTCTTTCTCTCTTTCTCTCTTTCTCTCTTTCTCTCTTTCTCTCTTTCTCTCTTTCTCTCTTTCTCTCTTTCTCTCTTTCTCTCTTTCTCTCTTTCTCTCTTTTTCTCTTTCTCTCTTTCTCTCTTTCTCTCTTTCTCTCTTTCTCTCTTTCTCTCTTTCTCTCTTTCTCTCTTTCTCTCTTTCTCTCTTTCTCTCTTTCTCTCTTTCTCTCTTTCTCTCTTTCTCTCTTTCTCTCTTTCTCTCTTTCTCTCTCTGTCTCTCTCTCTCACACACACACCACCCCCGCCGCCCGCCGCCCGCCACCCACCACCCACCACCAACCACCAACCACCAAGCACCACCCACCACACCACCACACCATCACACCACCCGCCAGCCGCCAGCAGCCGCCAGCAGCCGCCAGCAGCGCAGCCACCACCAGCCACCACCAGCCACCACCAGCCACCACCAGCCACCACCAGCCACCACCAGCCACCACCCACCAGCCACCCGCCACCGAGCCACCGGCCACCCGCTTATTGGGGGAATGACGGATTTAGGTACCTTGTATCCGCGTATAGATACCCTTTATGGGATGGATGATATACGGTACAGTCTAAAAGCCCCAAGCAGCTGGCGGCGGTCGAGCAACACGGGGAACCCGACCTATTTCTGACCATATCCCCTTGCGAGTGGTCGTTTCCCTTTCCGTACTGGCTGCAACACGCCCACGCGGAACTCCGGAAAGGCCCTAATCGTGATCTGCCCGGCCCAGATCGCACACGCCTTGCAGCAACTATGCGAGGGCTTTCTGGCGGGCTGCACCGGAGCCAGTGCCGACCGATGGCGGAGCAATCGAAGAGCGACGCCAGACTCCCTGGCGTTCGAGCCTACTTCGGCCGTTTTGAATTCCAGGATCCATGGCTTGCAGCACGAGTACGGCAAGGGGCGTGGTGCCATGCATCTTCGTGCTCTCTTTTGGCTGGACCAGATTCCAGGTTTACTGCTGCACCATCAAATCTGCGCACCATGCCCGTGATGGATGCGGAGATCGCGGGAGTGGCACTCTGATCGAGTGCTCGGCAGCGTGGAAGGTGCAACGCGGGCGCCCCTGCCAGTGGGATGCAGAGGAGAAGCGGTGGGTGATCCAAGTGACCCACTACGGCGAATGAGTAAAGCGTCCTTGCGACCGTGCATGCTCGCCCTCCTGCGGATCTTGCGCTGCGCACAGGACGTCCAATGGGCGCCTTGCTACGTTACGTGGCGGGCTACGTGTCCAAGTACGGCGAAAGCCTGCTCTCCAATGCACTCGACCTGCGTGCCACGGCTCTACCTCCACGTATGCCGGACCTCCAGGGGCTGGATTTCTTAAATTTAAGAAATCGAGAGGCTGGATTTCTTAAATTTAAGAAATCGAGGGGCTGAGTTTCTTATTGGGGGGAGGGGGGGGGCAGTCCGGAAGGACCAAAACCACCTAAATCAAGAATTTCACAGGGGGGGAGGGGGGGGTGCAAAACCCGGATTTCTTGTTTGAGGGGGGCGGGAGGACCCAAAAACCCCTCGAATTCAGAACTTCAGGGCTGGATTTCTTATTCGAAAGGGCGGCGCGGGGTAGGGACCCGCCAAATTTAAGAAATCGAGGGGCTGGATTTCTTAAATTTAAGAAATCGAGGGGCTGGAATTCTTAAATTTAAGAAATTGAGGGGCTGGATTGCTTAAAAGTAAGAAATCGAGGGGCTGGATTTCTTAAGTTTAAGCAATCGAGGGGCTGAGTTTCTTATTTGAAGGGGGGGAGACTTTTCATTCAAGGGGGGAGAGGCTGGATTTCTTAAATTGTTTTCTGTCTAGAAACTGAGGGGCGGTTGCCAAAAACAACCAAATTTAAGAAATTTAGCAGGATGAGGGTACCCTCGATTTCTTAATTTAGTCTTGCTCTCAATTTTTGCATTTTTAATCCGGGATCCAGCCGCGAGCATGCTCGCTACTTAATCCAGTGATTTCTTAGTCACTGCTGTCACTGTACCTCATGCCCTCATTCCCTACTAAAAAACTACCAAGTGAAGAGCGAGTGGAGAAACAACAAGACCTGAAAGCCAGCAGTGTTCCCCATACTGGGATACCGATGCCTAAACCCGAAACCCCAAACACTAAACCCTAATCCTTTGTTTTTCTAGGGCCGGTAAGGTTTTTTTCGAGACCTCATGTAGGGTTTAGGGTTTACTTGGAGGTTCATGGTGCTTATTACCCAGTTATGACTCTACTTATAGCCCACGTATAAGGCCCCTTAACTAACACGGTTATATTTGCAGCTATACTTGGGTTAGTAAATACCATGAACTTCCAAGTAGGCTTTAGGGAATAGGGCCCCGCTTGCTCTTAGACTGTTCGGGAACATGAAATGCCCCCTCTAAACCCTCAACTACTATTTGCTTCAGAGCCCCTCCCACACCAAAAGAAAAAACAAACAAGAAGAATACTCCGACTTTTTCCCTTCCTAGGAAGAGTTTTTTTTTCTTGGCGGGGGGGGGCCTTGAGCAATTAGTAGTCAAGGTCTTTCGCTTTGTCATCTCCATCCTCCTGGATCCGCGCTTCAGTGCGGAGAAACGTTTCCACTACCTCGCGCGCGATGCCGCGAGGAGCTCGGAAACCCATAACCCGAAGCCCTAAACCCTAAACCCTCAACCCTAAACCCTAAACCCTAAGTTGCTGGGTCGTGTGTGGAGAGGTGTCAGGGTTTTGGCGATGCCCGGCTTCCTCCCCTAAAGCTCCTGCATCTGGTTCACGAGCAATCCACGTGGCGCAGGGTTGAGGGTTTAGGGTTCAAGGTTTAGGGTATTGGGTTTTGGGTTTAGGGTTTAGGGTTTAGGGCTTAAGGTTTAGGGTTTGAGGGGTACGGTAAGGTTTAAGGTTTCTAGCTTTGGCACTGTCTAGAGGCTTGGATTAGTTTAGGGTTTAGGGCTTGGGGTTCAAGGTTTGGGTTTGAGGATTTCGGGCTTAAGGTTTAGGGGTTTAGGGCTTAGAGGTTTGGGGTGTGGGGGTGTAGGGTTGATAGCTCTGGGCCCTTCACATGCACCATCTACAAAGGCCCCAAACCCGAAATCCCTAAACCCCGGCCTCTAGACAGTGCTGAAGGTCTCGACACTGTTGGTTCCCAAGCTGGGCCAAGAGGAGGACCAGGTGACGGAGTAGGGGTGTGTCCAGGGGCTAGCCCTAAACCCCAAACCCTAAACCCTGAACAGGGTTCAGCGGTTCTGTTCTGTTGGTTAAATCTCGTGACATTGAGGCTTTGGGGCTTGTTGGCCTTCAGGCGGTTTAGGAGTCTAGGGCTTCTTAGGAATTTTAAGGAGTTTAGGCCGTTTAGGGCTTGAAGAGTTGAGTGTTTATCAGGGGATTACGCCTCCTACCCCTAAGGTCGCACCCCTCCCCTGGCCCTCCAAACCTCAGGGGTATAGGGCCCTAAGGTGCTTTGTCTCCCGTGAAGACGGGGTCTTGAGATCTACATACAGTAGAATATACACTACTATTTGAGAAAAAAGCATTCTTCCTTATCAGGGCAATGTAGGGATTGGGGGTTCTTGAGCAAATAGTGGTACAGTAGGTCACTCGAAGAGCCCAGTAAGAAACATGCCCTGCATTTACATAGGGATCCTTTGTCTGATCGAAGGTATGGGCTCTTCTAACCGACACGGAGACTTAGGGGGCTTGGGATAATCTACTGTGTTTTCTACTGTACTAGTACTATTTGTTGTTGCAGGAGTTGAGACTTGTTTTGAAAGTTTTTAGGGCAACCCTAATCCCTAAACCCTGAAGCCTAAACCCTAAACCAAACCCTGAACCCGAAGTTTTTCGGGCTCTGGGCTCAGGATGTAGAAAGCCCCTCTGAGCGCTAAGCCGCATCAGGGGCAACCCTCAAACCTAAACCCTAGACCCTAGACCCTACCTAAGCACCCCCTAAGCCCTAAGCACCCTTAAGCCCTAGACCCTAAACCCTAAAACCCAAACCCTCAACCCCAAGCCCTAAACCCTAAACCCTAGACCCTAATCCCCAAGCCCTAAACCCTAAACCCCAATCCTTGGCAGGGTCCGCTGCTGCCTCGGGACTGCCTTGTGGACGCAGAGCGCCTGCTGCATCAGCTACAGGCCAGGGAAGTCCGGCCTCCCCCCTTTGGGTTTAGGGTTTAGGGTTTTGGGTTTTGGGCTTTGGGGCTTCAGGGCTTTGGGGCTTTAGGGCTTTAGGGCTTTAGGGCTTTAGGGCTAGGGTTTACAGAGTTCGGAGAGTTCGGAGGGTTAGGGGGGTTGTCGGGATATTGGGTTGCGTAGGGTCAAACCCCCCGACTCCCCACCTCAACTCGAAATGCAGGCTTCAGGAAGTTATTTACATGGTGCAGGGTTCGGTACTTTAGGGAACTGCTTGCGGTTTTAGGGCACAGAGGGGAAATAGTTCCAGACCGTGACTTTTGCTTGTTCCTGCTAAACCCTAAACCCTAAACCCTAAACCCTTAACCCTGCTTTGGGTTCAGGGCTTGGGGTTGTCGAGGGCTTTTGGGAAATGCACACAGCTGCCCCGCCATTTGGATCTTGCCGCAGATCACTCAAGCGTGAAGTAGCTCAACTCCCACTTGGAGGTTCATGGCACTCTGTCAGGGTTTAGGGTTTAGGGTTTAGGGTTTAGGGTTTAGGGTTTAGGGTTTAGGGTTTAGGGTTTAGGGTTTCGGGTTTAGGGATATAACCCAGTTATAACTGTAGTTGTACCCCCCCTTAAGTGCCCTAACATGGCAATTATTGGGATATGAGTACAGTTATGATCACGAACCTCCAAGCAAGCCCAAAATAGCTCTAGACCCAAAGGCCCAAAATCCTGTTCGCGAATTCGTTCCTAATCTCCAAACTCTGAAGGAACGACCCCTGAAACCCTCAACCCCAAAACCCTAAATCCTAAACCCTCAGGCTCTTGGACTCTCACAACTCCGGCAAAGTTTACAACCCAAAGCGTCCTGTACTGGACCCTTACAAAAAAGCTCTGAACCCTAAACCTTAAACCTCCAACCCTTGTTTAGGGTTCAGGGTTTAGGGTTTAGGGTTTAGGATGCAGGGTTTAGGGTTTAGGGTTTAGGGTTTAGGGTTTAGGGACTCTGAACCCTAAGCCCTCAGTGCCTGAGCAGGTCACTTGCCCACACAAGATGACCTACTGGCAGCGTGCTCACCTCGCCATTCTCCGCCTTTTTGCCTCCCACTACCTCAGGCGCCGTGGTTTTTGGTGGGGTTTAGGGTTTAGGGATTTTGGAGGTTTAGGTTCTTAGAGTGATTTTAGGTGGGTGCTAGGGTTTAGGGCTAGGGTTTCTGGTTCAGGGTTATAGGACTTTAGAAAGCTTCTAGGCTTTCTAGCGTTTCTAGGGTTCAAGGCTTTAGGGCGTTAAGCCCACTAAGGCTTCGTTTGTGTTTTTGTTCGTCTTTTAGTGTTTCGGCACGCGAGGACTTTAGATTTTCATAGCAGCAAGTGGCAGCTAGTCCGGAGTCATGAGTCACTCGGCAAGGCAGAATTTCTATGCGCGTGATAAAATCCTGCAATCCCTCAGCCTCAAAGCCCGAAACCCTAAACCCCGCAACACGGCTCATGTGGGTTGTGGGGCCCCTGAAACTGGAGCCCCCCATACCCACGTACCCGGAGATTCCAATGCCCGTCATTTAAGGATCCCTCTCATATTTCAAGTTCCCTCCACTCTAAACCCTAAACGCTCAACCGTAAACCCCAAACTCAACTTCCCATAAACCCTAAAAACCCTAAAGCCTCAACCCTAAACCCCAAACTCTAAACCCTAAACCCTGAACCCTAAACCCCAAATCCTAAACCCTGAACCCTAAACCCTGAACCCTAAACCCTAACCCTATAAACCCTAAACCCTGAACCCTAAACCCTAAACCCTAAACCCTACTTCCGGGACATGGGAGCCGCTGGGCACCCTCTCGCCGGAGGCCTGGCGTGGCCATTCGGCCAGACGGAAGAGCCCTCTTCTGAGAAGTGTGGGGGTGTGGGTTTATGGTTTAGGGTTTAGGGTTCAGGTTTAGGGTTTAGGGTTTAGGGCTAGGGTTTAGGGGCCGTTCGGTTTACCTGCAGCCCCAACTCGACAAGACAACGTGTTATCACCCAGCTTCTTCTCGGTGGGGTTATGCCCACTGAATTTCACTGAATACTAGCCCTAAACCCTAAACCCTGAACCCTAAATCCTAAACCCTAAACCCTAAAACGTACTTGGAGGTTCATTTCTACTTGTTAACCACTTAGAACTGTACTTATAGCTGTACTTATAACCATACTGGGGCGCTTAAGGGGCTTATAAGTGCAGTTAGAAGTACATGTTATAATTGAATAAGTACCATGAACCTCCAAGTAGCCCCTAAACCCTGGAGTTGCGTCTGGCTGGGCTGGAAGTGGAGGCGTGTCTGCGTACCATGCTGAGCAGGGCCACACTGTTGCGGAAAGATCCGAGCATCCATTTCCACACCCTAAACCCTAAACCCTAAACCCTAAACCCTAAACCCTAAACCCCTGTGGCAGTTCCGCGAGTATGATGCACAAGCTGTTCTAGCTCCAGGAGAGAGGCGCACCTGTGACGTGTTTGGGGAGGTGTTCTCGGCACCACTGCACCCCAAACCCTAAACCCTAAACCCCGAACCCTAAACCCTGAACGGCGAAGCTTACTTCACCTCTATTTGAGGGAGGTCGTTCTTCGCCCAGTCAGCGACTTCAACAAAGGCCTCCGGCCGGGCGAGGACCGCTTCGGCGCCTACCCCTCTGTGCACGCTTCAACATGGACTCTGTCGGCTTGTCTCTTTTCCAGTTGCCTCCTGACACGTGGGCTACAGCAAGTGCGCGGCTGGCAAAGTGCAGGTGGCCGAGCCTGGAGATGGCAAGAGCACGAAACGCTTTGCTACGCTCAACAGCCTTTGGACAGCCAGGCGTATGTTCATGCAGGTATGTTGTAGAAGTTTGCTCTTGACCCCAAGGACCATGCTGCAAAAAACGGGGTTTGGGCTATTTCGAGCCGAAGGGCTGGGTTTCAACAGGCGCTAGAAAGCCCAATGCCCCGTAAAATCAGGAAAATGCCTAAAATGATGTTAGCGATCCCTATATAAGCTCTCTGGGACCCTCAAACGACCAATAGGGTTCAGGGTTTACCCCAAGCCCTAAAACGCAGCTGTCTCGGCCCTAAGATTCCTAGGTCAGGGAGACCTTTCATACGGGGGTAGCCGCCACTTTCGCCACGAAGATCAGGAACCTTACTAACAGGAGTCGATATTCCCCCTGAAGCCTACCCTAAGTACTGCATCCTAAACCCCTACTTGGAGGGTCGGAGGACTTAGTAAGTAGTTATCTAATAGAGTCATAAGTAGGATAACTTTAAATTATAAACATTGTGGTGAAGAAACGGAGTACCGAGCGCAGTGCGCTTCTGCATGACTGATAAAGGTGGTCAAAGATAGACTTCATCTCATGTCTGGTATAGGTAGACAATCTCACTGCTCCGGGAAGGAACACACTACACTTGCCCCAAAAACGTATAAAACCCAGTATATTTTTCAGCCTCCGGCTTGAACGCATGCATTTTCTGGCAAAAACAACATAAAGCGCATCAAATTAGAAGGTCTTATGTGGACATGGTTCATGTGCCAAAACAACAAAACAAAACACAAAAAATAACTTAACTTGAACTTAACTTTTACTTAACTTTTACTTAACTCTGGTTTTTACATGCCTCAAAAGCTAAGTAGCTAAGTTCGCTAAGTTCCCGGATAAGTTATGTTAGCGCGCTTCAAAAAGTGAACACCGACAACATGCCAGCGAGCCCTAGCGTAGGGTCCCTTTTAGGCTACTTATAAGTCTACTTACTATCTACTTCCTAGGTCCCTAAACCGTAAACCCTAAACCCTAAACCCTAAACCCTCCTAAAGACTGGGGCTCCAAGGTCTTACTGCGGCAGCTCACCGCCAAGAACAAGGAGATTGCCATCGTCTTGCAGCAGAGCCGCGCAGATTCATATGAAACAGGGTTTATAGGTAGTAGGATTTAGGGTTAAGGGGTTTAGGGTTTAGGGTTTAGGGTTTAGGGTTTAGTGTATATAAGGTTCCTTTTTCATATTGAAATATATACCCTACTTCATATGCGGGGGGTAGAAGTCGGGGCTAGGGTTTATAGGTAGTAGGGTTTAGGGTTAAGGGGTTTAGGGTTTAGGGTTTAGGGTGGAGCGTTTAGGCACAATGGCACTATCAGAGGAGCCTCTATGACCCCCCCCCCCCTTCCCACTGTGAGGTGCTACACCTACGGCGTGTTACTGCCAACTTTGGGGGGCATTGAGCCCTCAACCCCGAGCCCCCAAATCCAAAACCTCAAGCCCTCAACCCTAAACCCTTAACCCACAAATCGCCAACAGGCCGACTTTGGGTTCTGAGTACGTGAGCTTGAACCTTTCTTTGGCAGGTTTCCTCAAGAACCCAGCCTGCGGCTAGGGTTTCGTAGCTTCGGGTGTTGAGGTTTAGAGTTTAGACTTGAGGGTTAGGGTTGAGTGTTTGGCGCATAAGAGCCACCGCCTGCCCCTCCCCCACTTGGAGGTTCATGGTACTTCTTAACCCCATTATAGTTGTATGTAAAACCCAATTTTAACCATGTTAGGACACTGAAGGGGCTTATAGGTGGGTTACAAGTACAGTTATAACTGGGTTATATCCCTAAACCCTAAACCCTAAACCCTAAACCCTAAACCCTAAACCCTGTACAGTTTTTTACCTGAGTTAAAAGTACCACAAACCTGCAAGCACGTCCCCCTTTCACGCCGAGGCGGCCTGCGTCAGCTGGTGATCTTCCTCGAGCCGCGCACCCGGCGTTCGGTTTGGTTTAGGGTTTAGGGTTTAGGGTTTAGGATTTAGGGTTTAGGGTTTAGGGTTTAGGGTTTAGGAGTGGTGTCCCAGGCCGTTCAACTCCCTCCTGACTCCTAAAGCCTACCGGTTCATGGTACTTGTTAACCAATTATACCTGTACTTATAACCCACTTATAAGCCCCAACCCTAAACCCTAAACACTAAACCCTAAACCGCCCTAATGTGGTTATAAGTACAGTAAAAAGTAGGGGTTATATATGGGTTATATAGGAAATATGGTTTAATCAAGGGTCCCTTCTACCCCTCCTTCTATCCCTCCTTATACCCCTTAATTTTCCTGGAGGTACGCCGCTTTCGACCCAGTAGCATCAGGAGCTCTCGAAGGCCCAGGGTTTAGGGTTTAGGGTTTAGGGTTTAGGGTTTAGGGTTTAGGGTATGACTGTACTTGTATCCCACTCATAGGCCCCTTAAGTGCCCCTAACATGGTTCTAATTGGGTAAGAAGTGCAGTTATACTTGGGTTACTAAGTGCCACGAACCTCCAAGCAGCCAACAGAGAGCCCAAGACCAAGTGATTCATGCGGTTTAGGGTGTAGGGCTTTACCCAAAGGTCTAGTACCTGCTTGGGGCTTTAGGGTTTAGGGTTTAGGGTTTGGGTTGTATGGTAGTACCTGTTTGGGGTAGTATACTAGAATCCCCTATAACATGATCCTACAATTAACCCGAAAAGAACTACCTTGGAGCCTGTGGGTAGGATTTAGGCTGTGAGTTAAGGCATCTTCTTCAGTTGAGGGAGAAATTGGGCTCTTTGTTTGTTGTTTGGGGGGGGGGGGGGGGGGCTTGGGTTAAGGTTTCTTTTGAGGGGGGGCAGGGAGGGGGTGGTGGTATCTTAGGATTCTAGACCCTAAACCGTGTTTCTTTTTTTGTTGTTGGGGGGGTTCGCAGGGGGGGGGTCTCTTCATCGCAATGGGTCCGCCACCGCTACGGGCACGAGGTCACGTTCACCACGCCGGGGGTTGTGCACATCGCCGGCATTAGCAGCGGCGGCGGGGTTTCATAAACCCCTTGCAAACCCCAACGCCCAAACCCCAAAACCCCAAACCCTAAAAACCCTAAAACCCCTAAATCCCTACGCCCTACACCCCAGCCCTAAACCCTAGCCCTAAACCCGAAACCCGAACCCCCAAACCCACCCCACTTCAGGGCTCGTAGGGGCTTCGGATGCTCCAGGGGCCGCCCCGGCACACCTTCAGTGGAAGGCGCGCGCTGGGTTTAGGGTTTAGGGTTTAGGGTTTAGGGTTTAGGGTTTAGGGTTTAGGGCAATGAAAAATCATGGCTGGTTTCAACTGGGGCTTGTTTGTAGGGTAGCAGTACCCAGAGAGCCCTTTCTTCCCCTTGGTTAAGGAAGATGCCTTAAATTATGCAGGGATCCTTAATATGATTTAAGGTGCATTCCTTACTTCATGTGGGAAGGGGGGGGGGGGGGGGGGGGGGGGCGGGGGTTGGGGCCTCAAGCAGCTTACCTGGGGTCTGTGGTTCAGGTCTTGACGCCGGCCTTTCAGTGTAGTAGCGGTTTGCGTGAATTATATGGGGTTTCCGAAACTAGGGGGTGCCTTGTTTGGGGTCCTTCTTCTAAGGGGATCCGACCCCGTGGGATCTTTATTGTTCGTAAACCCACATATGGGAGCCAGGATGTCAGGTTGGGTTCAGGCTTGTTTTTGGGTGTGGGGCCGGGGCTTCATGGTTTCGGGTTGAGGGCATTCGCTGTGCGGAGAATGCTGAGATCTGCAATGAGCACTTAGAACTCTAAGAGCTGCTACAGTCTTTCTCCAGGTACCCTATACAATAAACCCACAAAATGCAGTTTGGAGGCTTCTGCCTTCCCTAAACGCTAAGCCCTAAACCCTAAACCAACCCTAGACCCTTTAGACCCTAAACCCTGAACCCTAAACTCTCCGGCTGCTGATTCCGCGCGCCTTTTTGGCTTAGGGCTGCTGGCGAAGCCCATTGAGGGTACCCTTTCGATTGTTAGGGTCCTGGGCTATCTATACGGGCCTGTAGGGGGCTTAAACCCCAAACCCCAAACCCTTAACCCTAAACTCTAAACCCTAAACCCTAAACCCTAAACCCTAAACCCTAAACCCTAAACCCTAAACCCTAAACCCTAAACCCTAAACCCTAACCCTAAACCCTAAACCCGATCGGGTTCAGGGGTTCGATACGGCTTTGGGGGGTTCATTGATTCCACTTGCAACGCAACTCTGTGTGTAGACTTAGGGTTTAGGGTTTAGGGTTCAGGGTTTAGGATTTAGGGTTTAGGGTTTAGGGTTTAGGATTTAGGGTTTAGGGTTTAGTAGCTAATTTTGTTCTCCTAAGCCCTCATGGGTTGAGTAAGTGTAGGTCTGGGGCCTGCGTCTTGGCAGGACATCAGGGTTAAGAGTCGAGTCAAGCCCTAAACCCCAAACCCTAAACCCTAAACCCTAAACCCTAAACCCTAAACCCCAAACCCTAAACGCCCATGGGATCAGGGTTGAGCTTTTTGGATTCCCATGACGGCTCGGCCTCAGAGTGTGGGGCGATGTTGCAAGTTTGGCGGGTCGTCTCTGGAGAACCAGTGGCCACCTTCAGCATCTTACTTAGCCAGCAGTTGCACTTTAAAATACCTAAACCCTAAACCCTAAACGCTAAACCTTTTGGGTTCCTTATTTAGTAGGAACAATAAAGTGTATCCTTTTTTTGTCCCCCCCTTGGTTGCTGGAGAAGCAAGGCATTGGGACGGTGAGCGACGTGAAGGACTTGAAGCACCAGCTCCGAGGGCTGCACGGCTTCCCCGTAAGCATCCAGCAGCTCCTTCATGATGGCAAGAAGCTACGTCGGTACGAGCTTGGCATTTTTCCTGTTTTTTGTTTCGATTTGCGGGTTGAAGGCCGGGGCGGGGTTCTACCCCGGATACTTTGCAGAGGGCTCGGAAGATGCTCAGCCGAGCCAAGGCTAGATGATGCCGTGAAACTGGATGCGCCTATTGATCTGCAGCTCATGCTGCGAACTGTCTCCTGTGGCTTGGACGCGAGAGCAGCTGCATGTGAGCTTGTTGCATATGCTGCCACTGACGGCCACGCCCAGGTGACGAAATTTCTGATAGAAGCAGGTGTGGACAAGAATGCCAAGGTAGGCCGCAGCTCCAAGAATGCTTTGATTACGGCATCTGACCTCGGCCACGTGGAGATTGTGCGGCTGCTTCTGGATGCGCGTGCAAACACCGAGGTGCAAGCCCTGGACAAATCTACAGCCTTAATCTGCGCGTGTACCAATGGCGACGTTGAGATTGCGAGATTGCTGCTGGAAGCCGGCGCTAGCACAGACTTGCGTAGCTGGGACAGAGCTACAGCCCTGATATCTCTCTGCGCATCTCCGAAAGGCCGTGTTGACATCGCGCGGATGCTGCTGGAAGCTCGCGCAGGCATTGACCTGCAGGATTGCAGCGACGCCACCGCCCTTATGAAAACAGCTGTTGCCGGCCACCTTGAGATTCATGGTGTTTTTTGGTCACATTTTATATTTCCCGTATTTGGGTTTACAAGGGACCCTTAAAAAAGATAAATACATATAATATAATATAAGATAAGATAAGATAAGATAATATAACAATAATAATAATATGTATATATATACATGTTTTTTCAGAGGGTTTAACGGCCAACCCAGGATTGCGCGTTTGCTGCTGGAAGCTGGTGCAGAGCTAGACATCAGAGACCGTCACGGTGCGACAGCTTTCTCGACTGCCTTGAACAATGGACACTCTGACGTCGTGACCTTGCTTTCTGAAGCAGGCTGTGACAAGTGGATCTAGCACGTTTCACGTTCGGGGTTTTTTTGGCGAGGCAATTGTTCTGGCTTTTCAGCCATCTTGCTGCCGTGTAGACAAGAGCGTGCCGCGCTCTCGAAACCCGAAACCCCTTGTCATGGACCCCAAACCCCAAAACCCCAAACCCTAAAGCCTACACCCTACGCCCAGACGAGGATCTTATGTGGTTGTCCGTTTCGCGCCTCAATCAACGTGTTGAGGAAATCCGTTCTTCAATACCTCCACGAGGAGCCTTAGGAGTTTGTCCCCCTACACCCCTACACCCACACCATAAACCCTACCCTACAAATCCCAAACCCTAAACCCTAAACCCTACAAATCCCAAACCCTAAACCCTACGGCCTACACCCGAACACTCAAAACCTTAGAATGCCAGAACCCGTAAAATCCCCATAGCACAGCGCCCTGAACATGGTCCTGATTAGCCTGGCCATGTGTAACCATGCGGGCCATTTCCGAAGTAGAGGGTCCGGTATAGGGTTTAGGGTTTAGGGTTTAGGGTTTAGGGTTTAGGGTTTAGGGTTCAGGGTGTGGAGGTTTAGGTATCGACAAGGGCGCACAAACTCCACCAACCCCACATGTTGCATTTTTTTTTTTTTTTTTTCGGAGGGGTTTTCCGAAATCTACTGTGCCTGGTCCTTTTGACATCACTCTAAGCCGCCCTATATCCACTTCACTAAAGAAGGCTCCTGTGTTCATTCAGGCTGCCTGTGCTTGCTACTGCAACACGAGTCGCCTGCCTCGTGATCAGCAAAGGCCAAAAAACAGGTCTGCGCGCAAGTAACCACTGATGGTCACGCTTAGATGAGGGTTTTGCCACTGCTCGCTTATGTCCCAAACTTTCACCTAGACCCCCAAAATGCTTTAGGCAGTACCTTTAACCCTAAACCCCAAACCCTAAACCCCTAAACCACTAAACCCTAACCCCTAAACCCCTAAACCACTTAACCCTAACCCCTAAACCCTAAACCCTAAACCCTAAACTCTAAACCCCTAAACCCCTAAACCCCTAAACCCTAAACCCTAAACCCTAAACCCTAAACCCTAAAACCCTAAACCCTAAACCCTAAACCCTAAACCCTAAGCCCTAAGCCCTAAGCCCTAAGCCCTAAGCCTCTGGCCTGGTCTAAACATCATCTTTCACATCCTCAGCTTTCTCTGACGTTGATCAAGGCTGTGAAGCACAGCGGGGTCACCTCCCCGCCGTGCTCTTGCTCGACCATTGGGTTTAGGGTTTAGGGTTTAGGGTTTAGGGTTTAGGGTTTAGGGTTTAGGGTTTAGGGTTCAGGGTTTAGGGTTTAGGGTTTAGGGTTTAGGGTTTAGGGATGTCCTCCTCTCACACAGCATCTCCCACCCCAAAATGACAGGCCCTCACAGCACTTCGGTGGGCTACTCGAGCCATTCCTCCGACATCCTTAGCCTTAGCCATCCATCTTTACTTCAAGCCTTTGCGGGGGGTCTTTCGGGTTTAGGGAAACCCTAAACCCTAAACCCTGAACCCTAAACCCTAAACCCTAAACCCTAAACCGTTTAGGGTGTAGGGTGTATAGAGTTTAGGGCTGGCTTCATTGACGGTTTAGGGTCCAGGTTGGTGTCCACACTCCTTGCACAGTATAGGGGGACCCCTCATTTAGACCCCAACTAGTAGGAATTCCTTATAATAAGGACATCAATAAGGTACCTCTAATTTCGGAAACCCCTAAACCCTAAACCCTAAACCCCAAACCCTGAACCCTGAGCCCTAAACCCTACAAATTCCTTGCACAGGAAGCGCTCCTCAATTGCGTCGCGTCGAAAGACGGGCAGTTGGCGGCCTATGCCTGTGGCGCACGAGAGCTCAGTGGGTTGCTTGCAGTTCTGTCTGGGGTTGTGAGGGTTTAGGGTTTAGGATTTCGGGTTTAGGGTTTAGGCTGAAACATGTATCCCTAAACCCTCGAACCCTAGACACCCTAAACCCAAAAAAACCTTGAACAGAGACCTCTGGTGCCCCTTACTTGGACGCCACCGTACTTTTTCCCCGATTATGACCATGTTAGGGCACTTAAGGGGCTTATACGTGGGTCATAAGTACAGTTATAGCTGGATTATATCCGTAAACCCTAAACCCTAAACCCTAAACCCTGGGTTATAAGTACCATGAACCTCCAAGTAGTATTGTTTAGAAATCCCCATGAAGAGCCGGAGCTTGGCGGGTTTCAGGGGCCTTGCAGGCTCAGGGTTGGGTGTTTCGAGTTCAGGGTTTAGGGTTTAGGGTTTAGGGTTTGGGGTTTAGGGTTTAGAGTTTAGGGCTAGGGTTTAGAGTGGTTACGGGGTGCAGGGGTGGGGGGGGGGGGGCGGGGGGTTTTAGGGTTCTAGGTTTAGGGTTGCAGGGCTTCTGGCTTAGGGCCTTCATGCTTTTTCGATTCTTAAGGGAGGGGGACTCATGGGGGCTATTCCAGGGGAAATGGTACACCATATTCGTGTAGCTGCACGATGCCGGACTGGGCAGGGTGCACTTCACATGGGCTGGTCTTGAGGATTCTGGCCCCAAGTGGTGCAAGGGTAGAGTTTATGCCAGAAGACGTCGTAAGACGAACACGAGCTTGAACGCGGAAAGGAGGCCCGTGGGCAATCCTCGTCCTACTTGACCACGACACTTTGTTCACTGC